>JADBJO010014643.1:37500-45000 GCA_016801955.1 Conus betulinus
GCCTTTCCTATCAACTCTGCTTCAAAGCTACTTCATGGACAACCGAACCCCATTCTTTTGCTGTCTGAAGCATCACCGGACGAACAATCTGTGTCTATAACCCCTCCCCAGCCATCTACTACGTCGAGATTTCATCCGAAGAACATAATTATATGTATAACCCATACCCATTCTTTTCCTATATCAAAGAGACACCATAAGAACAATCAATATTGGTAGGTTCTTTCCAGCTATCTATTGCATCACAAGTGTCACCAGAAGATCGAATGACATTGGTAAGGCCTTTCCATCAGTCGCCTGCATCAAAGCGTCACCAAATGGTCGCCACTAGAAATGTACGATTAACATTTTTTAGTGATATTTTCAACAGAACAGAACTTACATTTTAATACTTGTGGTTACTGACGGTTTACTGCTTTACTCATCAACTGAGAGATACTTTAAGTGACATCATGCGCAAAAAAAAAATATATAAGTAATATGGCTATACTGAATTTTAATATCGTAATGTTGACGTCAATCAGGATAAGACTATTCAGTGCGATAATTTCCCACACCAGAAAGACAATTTTGATTTAATATGTTCCAAAACATATTACTAAAATAATAGGCCACGTTCTTGCCAAACATAGCTAAATAAAGACTCTATGGGTTTATGAACCTAGCAGCTTAAGCTGGCTTAAAGCAGCAAAACAAAACAGCCTTACTTGTTTGAACAGTAACAGATCTCGAAAAAAAAAAGTTGTGTCATAGGAATTGTGTTGTCGTAATGACTGAAAATGGACGCCAGCTATGGGGAAATGGGGAAATGCATCATATTAACTACAGTGTCATGTATTTTACGTGAAGAATAACACCACTCGTTTATCAACTCTGCTGAGCCGAC
This sequence comes from Conus betulinus, assembly GCA_016801955.1. NCBI lineage: Eukaryota > Metazoa > Mollusca > Gastropoda > Neogastropoda > Conidae > Conus > Conus betulinus. Next base: position 38,387 of record JADBJO010014643.1, read on the forward strand.
CTAATAAGCAGAACTAACATAAGAACACTTAGACTAGGCCAGTGGATTAACCAGCGTAACTTGCGATTTGAAAACCGATATGAGAGACACCTGTTGAGGACAATCCGTCCTCACTCCCACCTTCTCTCTCTGTCTGTCTGTCTGTCTGTCTGTCTGTCTGTCTGTCTCTCTCTCTGCTCTCTCTCTCTCTCTCTTCTCTCCTTTGCGGCTGAGGACGCATGAGAACAACATGCTCCACTCAGCTGCAGTCATTGTCAGGTAACAGGCGGCCAGGGCACAGCTCTACCGGTCCAGAACACTTGTCAGATGTTTCAGACAGGCGGTACAAAGATCACCAGTCGTCAACACTAACCAAGGACTGTCTGTCATCACCCGGCTGTTTCCTCTTTTCTCTCTCTTTGCCCTGTCCACTTGGGATTTCTTCGAGTTGAAGGAATGACATCATGGCTTGCTTGCTAGAGAGAGAGAGAGAGAGAGAGAGAGAGAGAGAGAGAGAGAGAGAGAGAGAGAGAGGCATTGGAGGGAGAGAGACAGGGAGAGGGATGGTTTGGTGCCGGCATGTGTGTGTGTGTGTGTGTGTGTGTGTGTGTGTGTGTGTGTTTCGGTGTTTTCCCTCACATTAAGCCCAAGGATGATGCTTTAAATCAAATCAAATTCATGAATAAAGTGGAAGTTTGAGCACATTGGTAAAGATTGTAGTTGTTGATGTTCTCTTTACAGAGAGAGAGAGAGAGAGAGAGAGAGAGAGAGAGAGAGAGAGAGAGAGAGAGAGAGAGAGAGGAGAGAGGAGAGAGAGAGAATCACAATGACAATGTTTTAATGTTAGGCCTCCAGCTTGTAAGCATAGGTACATGTAACAATGTAGTGGCTATCCAAACAGACAGATGTTAGGAATCACCTTAAATTTGTAGCAATAATATGTTCTTTCCTGTGTCTCAGTGCATATATATATATATATATATATATATATATATATATATATATATATATATATAGAGAGAGAGAGAGAGAGAGAGAGAGAGAGAGAGAGAGAGAGAGAGAGAGCTAAATCACGAATGATTATATACATACATACATATATATATATATATATATATATATATATATATATATATATATATATATATATATATATATATATATATATATATAGCTAAATCACGAATGACTCTGATTTCCTCACTACACAATAAATGTCGGCACTTTACCTCGGTTGAGCGATTAACCTTTAAATGCTTTGATATATATTTATCTCTAAGTAATGCGTAAGCTTCGCACCGAAAAAAAAAAAAAAACGTTGCTCATCTTCAGTATTCTTACAAAATGGGCACTGCATATCCTCAGAATCATTTTTTTTTCCTGTAGCGTCTATTTATCTGTAAATCATGTATGCCTAATCTGAATCTGGTGATTGCTGATCTAAATTTGTTAATGGTTAATATTGATAAGTATTGTTCACGGTGTGGAAGTAATTTGAGAGAGCAATAGAAACTAAATCTGTCGCTACCTTTAATCTTGGATTCCCATATCTGTTGGAAACAGTCTATCATTCTTTGTTTGAATATTCTGAAGAACATTTATAATTTCCAATCATTCCATTCATATATTCCTCCGCGAAACCATATCTGTCTAAACATGCTTTAATAGATGACAACCAGTTGTCAACTTTCGTCTTTTTGCTTCAGCCTTTAGTGCTGAATTATGCTGCATTAAATATGCTTGGGGTGGTAAACGTGTTATGTCCATTTGCTGCAGAGAAAACCAGTGTCGAAGACTAGATAAAGTGCTATCTATTTATAAAGGGTATCTTCCGGTCTCACCATATGCCATTGTGTTCGGAGTTCTCAAGCTGACACCCAAAACATTTTTACATGCAAATAGATGTACAGATTCGATTGTTTTCAATTGAGTGACACCCCAGATTTCCGAAGCATACAACAGCATTGGTTTGACCTGTGCATCACACAACTTGAAAAACATTGTCATATTCATTCCTCCCCAAACTCCACATTGTTTTAAGAATATTAACGACTTTTGCTTTTGCCCTCCGAACTGTTTCTTCTTCAGCACATTCAACTGATACTTTAGTTGTAAAAGTAAAGCCTAAGTACCTATAACTGTGAAGAAGAAGAAGAAAAAGAAGAAAAGAAGAAGAGAAGAGAGAGAGAGAGAGAGAGAGAGAGAGAGAGAGAGAGAGAGAGAGAGAGAGAGAGAGAGAGAGAGAGAGAGAGAGAGAAGGGGATGTCATTTCTATACAACTCTCCAGAGTGGGTTTATATTCATGACATGGAAATCACATTGACAACTTGCCTCTCTGAAATGTCGATTGTTTTGTTCGTTTTACTGTTCTGTGTTTTTCTCATCTTTGACTGAACTTTATTATGCTTTTTTTCCCTGTCTATTTCTTTTTTGTCTTTTTTGTTATGTAAACAAGGCGCTATACAAACATGACACTGTTCATAGTCAGCCAATTTGTGAGCTGCACGCACTCACGCAGATTTCAACTAGTTCTGAACCAAGTTCAGTGCGAAGGTGAGTCTTAATCAAAGTCAAGAGAATGACATTCAATGGACTCTTCACTGCATTAATTTAAAAAAAGGGTCGCTATTAGTCTTTGCAACGTCCCTATGTCACATGCAGGGCCACGATTGCCGACAATATCACACACACACGCACGCACGCACGCACGCACACACACACACACACACACACACACACACACACACACACACACACACACACACACACACACACACACACACACACACACACACACACACACACACATAGAGTTGTTCATGTCACATATGTCCAAAGCTATTCTGTGGGTGGTATGTTCAGATTGTATCAACGCAGCTGCTCTCTTCAACAAACGTATGTCAGACTCGTAAATGTTGAGATAGCGCGTCGAGGCAACTACTGCTCTTTGACGTCAAAATGGGACTCCTAATTGGAATCTCTAGTCTCTTTCCGCCAGAACACAGTTTCCTGACAGGAAAAACGCACTCTACCTCCGTCAGGATTGAGGCTGTATGTGAACCAGTATCTGCGACATTTACATAGAAGATAAGGTGTGTATACCTAAATGGAGCTACGCAACATTTACGCAGAAGATACGGTGTATATGCCGAAATGGAGCTACGCAACATTTACGCACAAGATACGGTGTATAGTGTCGAAATTGAGCTACGCAACATTTACGTAGAAGACACGTTGTACATGCCGAAATGGAGCTACGCAATAGTTACGCAGAAGATACGGTTTATAATGCCAAAATGGAGCTACGTAATATTTTCGCAGATGATACGGTGTATAACGCCGAAATGGATACAATGATACGGTGTATAACGCCGAAATGGATACGGTGTATAATGCCGAAATGGAGCCACAATTTACCCAGAAGATACGGTGTATATTGCCGAAACGGAGCTACATAACATTTACGCAGAAAATAAGATTGTATGAAGAGATGGAGCTACAGTTTTCAAACAAAGAATTCAGTCCCATTTCGTAGACGTTCAAACCAAGGCAGATTTTGGGGCGGTGGCTTTGCTATTTAACAACAGCAAAAATATATATTGAATATATTTACATTTTTAAAGGATATATGACAGAAACCACCAGTGTTAACTTACCAAAAGTTATAACTATGAATGATGACTTTATTTTTCTTTACTGAAATTAACACAGCGCTTGCCGCTTGCATTTACAAATTATGGAGTTCAACCCGAAAACAGCAGGCAAAGGCCTGCTTGTCCTTTTGACCTGCGAAAGAAGACATCTCAACACAGACCCCATAACAGTGGACAGCATCATCAGATAAGTAAGACAGTGGCAGTTTTAATGTTGAATCAATGGAATGGTTCACACCGGACGAAGGCTCCTGCGGAACCTTTTCGGATCAAATCTTCGGGGCTGAATACCTATAAAGTAAATAAATAAGCAGCACTTCCAGAACATAGCTGTACACTCTTCAGGGCACAGAAAATGGAGCGGTTTAGTTCATGACGGAAATGTTAACCACGCCATCCATTAATTTTAAATCAATCTGAGGATGCCGGACTTTCAGCGAGGGCATAGTAAATATTACCAGTGAAAACAGGAGAGGGAATAAGACATTTTTATTCTGGTGTATTCGCGCCAAAAGAGGAAATTTGAGACCGTAAGTAATTACACAGTCCTCTCTCTCTCTCTCTCTCTCTCTCTCTCTCTCTCTCTCTCTCTCTCTCTCTCTAACACATATACACACACACACACACATACACACACACACACACACACAAACACACACACACACACACACACAACACACACACACACACACACACACACACACACACACACACACAAGCACACAGCACACATGCACAGCAGAGAGAGAGAGAGAGAGGAGAGAGAGAGAGAGAGAGGAGAGAGACAGACAGACAGACAGACAGACAGACAGACAGAAGACTGACTGACTGACTGACTGATGACGGACAGACAGCGAGAAGACGTGGACTGGGCTGGAAAGTGGGACATGGACTGGGAATTGGAGGCGGGAGAGAAAATAGGGATAGAAGGGAACGGAGATGGGGAAGAAGAGGAGAGGGGTACCTGGACCGAACTGAATTTGTAACATGACGCTTTCAGGCCGAGTTCTAGTTTTAGAGAGAGAGAGAGAGAGAGAGAGAGAGAGAGAGAGAGAGAGAGAGGCAGACAGACAGACAGACAGGCAGAGACAGAGAGAGAGAGAGAGAGAGAGAGAGAGGATGGATCATGGATGGATGGATGGATGGATGGATAGATGGATAGACATGCTGTCCTAAAACTGAAAATGAATGGGGGGAAAAGAAAACGAGGAAGCGAAAAACAAAGAAAGGAGGAGATAAAGAACGAAGGAAGAAAAGCAACGAGGATGTAGAAAAAAGACAGTGGACGGAAGCAAAGTGAAGCAGAGCTATAGAAAACAGAAGAAAAACGTTTGAAGATAAACAGAAATAAGAAAGTGGACGAAAAGTCATATGTCTTTTTCCTCAGGAGCGATACTAAGACGTATTCATTTATCTGTACCAAGAAAAGTTTTAATCAAAACCCTTTGATGTAAACCATAACACTCTTGCTCTCTCTCTCACTCTCTCTCTTTCTGTCTGTCTGTCTGTCTCTTTCTTTCTCTCTCTCTCTCTCTCTCTCTCTCTCTCTCTCTCTCTCTCTCTCTCTCTCTCTTGTTCGGTAAAAAGATATAAAGAAACAGTCACTGGCACCAATCCTCTACGTTATCATCATTACTAATGTTTTCGATTTCTTTTTTCTGACGATTTCGCTTCCAACAACTTTTATGAATCGTAAAGTACCAGTACAGCTCAAAATTGAAGTGTGTTACTCCTTCAGAATAAAAACCACAACACCACATCTCTTCCTGCCACCAACTCTGTCACACACACACACACACACACACACACACACACACACACACACACACACACACACACACACACGCTCACTCACTCACTCACTCACACACACACACACACACACACACACACACACACACACACACACACACACACACACACACACAACCAACCACACATACACGCGCGGGCGCATGCATGCACGCACGCACGCATGCACACCCTTCCATACACACATCCCTCCACCCTCAGCAGTCCCCCCTCCTTTAGGTCACACCACTTTCCCAGCAACTCCCACATCAGCGAAAAGGAGAACAGTGCAAACTCTAAATATCTCTCACACACCCTTCTGACGACTAGTTCTTCTCTTAACTCTTGCGTCTTCCTTTCAACAATCGCAACTCCACTGTCTCAATGTTCTGAACCGTTAGCGTACTCCTAGTTGCATGCAGAGCCACACAGACACACTCGGGATTCCATAAGATCTCAGCAGTTTGCCAGCTCCACGTGTGGCTGACAATTGAGCACTAAATAACTTGAACACAGACGATAATGATCAGAGAGACAGCGAGGGGCCGACTGCCGGGGAAGAGATCAGGAAAATGGAGCAACAATTAGGAATTGCAGCGAGAGTCAGGCAGACAATGACGACGACAGGGAGACAGACAGGGAGGGGGGAGAGAACAGAAAGTACAGGGAGTGAGAATGCACAATGCTTGGAATCAATTAGCTGTATCAACAGGTGTAATGCCAACCACAGGCTTCCTCCATTGGACTCCTTCACCTATTGTTTATCCTGCTGAAACAACATCTGGAGAACCATATGACTCTGACCTGAGAGGCCCGCCCAAAGAAGCTGATAAGGATAATCATTTATAGGAAAAATTCTGGCCATGATATTTGCAGAGTAAGAACAATAATTCCCAGATACATCCATGGATCATTGACATAGCATGGAGACAACGTGGCGCAGGGGTGAACGTACAGCACAATAGTCCAACAGGATATCCCTCATTTACAAACTTGATTCAGAAGAGCTTTAACAAATTCGTTTCCTTAGTTAACCCAAGCACAGACGTAGCATCCAGAAAAAAAATCAAAAAAGGGAATGCAATCCATAGTTGATTGAAAACACTTGGATTTTTGTTTCTTGGGGGGGGGGGGGGGGGGGGGGGGGGGGGGGGGGGGATGGAATTGGAGAGCAAAAACAAGTACACCTCG
>JADBJO010014644.1:17543-25043 GCA_016801955.1 Conus betulinus
AAAGGAATGCCAGCATTCAAAAGAAATAGTCCAGATAAGGTCGTCAGATTCACCAAGAAAACCAGATAGATAGATAGATAGATAGATAGATAGATAGATAGATAGATAGATAGATAGATAGATAGATAGATAGATAGAAGATAGATAGATAGATAGATAGATAGATAGAGAGAGAGAGAGAGAGAGATAGATAGATAGATAGATAGATAGACAGACAGATACATACATACATACATACATACATACATACATACATACATACATACATACATACATGCATACATACATAATAAAATTACAGAAAAAACAGATAATTATTCAGACAGATAGATAGATGTAGATGTGAGCGTGTGTGGGTGTGTGTGTGTGTGTGTGTGTGTGTGTGTGTGTGTGTGCGCGCGCGCGTGCCTGCGTTCGTGCGTGCGTGCGTGTGTCTGTATGTGTGTGTAAGTGTGCGTGTGGTGCGTGCGTGCGTGCTGTGTGTGTGTGTGTGTGTGTGTACTGACAATGCTGTATGCATATACGAGTACATAATTTTATATGCATGCACATACATATCCACATATGTCTGTATATTTATGCACAATATCTATGATACAAGTTGATAGACAACAATATACATAAGTAAAGGTATTTGGAATATTTAATCACACATTTCTTGCATTGTTTGTTAAATGACTTTTCAATTTTTTCCTAAATGTATTTCGGTTACTTATACTTTTGAATGTTGTACTTAGATTGTTCCATAATGTTCCACCAGAGTAAAGGAAACTTGACTTATAGAGATTGTTTCTTGGTCTGGGGAACGTTAACGTATGATTATGTCTATGAGGGTTAGTTTTAAATGTATTTAAGATCTTTTTAGGGGCACTTCCATTCATAACCCTGTGCATAAAAATCGCTTTATTTAAATATAATCTATGACAAAAAGTTGAAACGTTTAGCTTCTTATAATCTTCAAGTGTCACAGAACTAGATTTTAACAAGACTAATTTTAGCGCTCTTTTATATAAACGATGAATGAATCTTAAGTTTGTTTCACTGCAGCTGTCCATAATGTTGATGCATAATCAATGATTGGTAAAATATGTGCTGAGAAGAAAAGCTTCCGAGAATGAACATCAAGAAAATTTTTAATCTTAGCTAACTGAAATATATCTTACAGGACAAGCGCTTACACAAGGATGTTGTATGATCAGTCCAAGATAAATCTCTGTCTATAATGACTCCTAAGGTTTTGTGTGATTCTACTTCATCAATTTTGTTATTATCAATAAACAATGGATTAAAATTGGATATCATCCGTTGTCTTTTTTTTGTCGTGCAGATACATACATACACTTAGTTTTCTCCGCATTTATAGACATATGGTTTAAATTTGTCCATGTGACTAATTTTTGACAGTTTCCTGAAGATTATTGTTAGTGTCTGAGGGTTAGAGTGACTAGAATATAGTAACGTGTCATCTGCAAACATTTCACATTTGCTTGTTACAAAAAGAGGCAAATCGTTGACATATATGAAAATAAAAGTGGTCCCAGATAGATCCTTGTGGTATCCCATATTTCACAGGCATGAAATTTGATGATTGATTAATAACAGATACTAATTGTTTTCTTTCAGAGAGAAAAGATGAAATAAACTTAATAAAATCTGGGGTTAATCCATAGCAGTTTAACTTACGCAACAGTAATCATGATTGATTACGTCAAAGGCCTTTTCAAAATCAATGAACAGAATACCTGTGAATTCATTTTCATTATACTACATAATAGACTATCTATAAGTTGTGTGAGAGTGCGGTCTGGCAGGAGTGATTTTGTCGGAAGCCTGATTGGTCCTCGTGAATTAGATCATTCTTTGTAAGAAAGAATACAATGAGTTTTGTAAATGTGATTCCAAAGGTTTAGATAGAATAGACAAAATAGAGATTGGTCTATAATTACAGGGATTGGATGAATCACCGGATTTATGTAAGGAATAACTTTAGCTTGCTTAAATTTTAAGGGATAGTATTGCTTTTCTATACATAAATTATACAGATAAGTAAGAGTGTCAGTAATTATTGGGAGAAGAAGAAGTTTTAGTATTTTGCCATCTAATTTATCTAAATCACGTGTACCTGTTTGTTTTAAGAGTGACAGACTTTTACTAACGTCTAAGACCGTCAGAAATCGGAGAGTAAACGGGGTAGTAATTGGTTTCGAAGCAATATAATGTTTTAAATAAGAAAGATCATTTTCCACCCGACTTGTCATTATTGATAATTTTAACAGCGATATTGGAAAAATGGTCATTTAACTCACTGGCTGTAATATCAGTGATTACTTGTTGACTTTTTGAAACATATTTATTGTTCAATATGTTTATTGCTTTCCAAATTTGTCGTGAATCCTTTGTAGATACTAACATTTCTCTGAAGTATTGTTTTTTTTGACTTTCGTTTCATTGCAGTAACTTTATTCCGTTGTTTCTTGAACTGTTCTCTTGTACCAGAGCTACTTAGAAAATCTCTATTGTATCTTTCAACATCTATTTCCTTTGTTATCCATGGTGGTTTTCATTTCTTGTCTTACTCGTTTCTTTATGAATGGTGCATGTTTATTATAAACATCAAGAAAAGTGCTTGTCCAAAACTCGCTCGCTTCATCAGGATCCCTAATTTGATAGATATAATCTAGCTGTGAATTTAGTAAATCAGTAAAAAAAAAATCTTCTTTATTAAACTTTTTAAAGTTTCTATAATATATAACTTTATATGTCCTACTTTGGGGATTTTTACATGAGTTTAAACCAAGTAAGACAAACAGGATTGTGATCGCTACAGCCGCATGACGGGGAGCATATTTCAGTAATGTTTGTTTTGCCATTTTGTTGGTATAAATATGGTCAATAATGTAGAAGAGGAATCAGCTATTCGGGTAGGCCTGTCAATCAATTGTTCCAGTCCTTGACTTATTAAACTTTGAGTCCATTTAAACTGAGTTTTCATCAAATCAATGTTGAAGTCACCTAGTATGATGGTTTCTTTATTTAATATGATGATTTCGTCCATAACAGAATTGAACTTTTCATACCAGTCTATGGTTTCTGAAGATTTCTATACACAAATCCCGTTATAAGTGGTTTATTTCCTTTTATTACAATCTCTAACCAGATAGACTCTACGTCATAATATTCAAGACTTTCCAGTCTGTTACAGTTAAAGAAGACGCAAAATAAACAAGTAGTCCTGTAGTTTTGGGTTTGTGCGGATCTAAACGAATAATCTGATATCCTGGAATGTACATGTCAGAATCTAATATACATGAAGATAATCGAGATTCCGCAATGCAAAACAAGTGAAAGGGATTCCCAGAATTATGTAGGATTATTGCGATGTCATCTTTTTTATTACTTGCACTGTTTTATGTTAAGATAACCTATGCGGAGCCCCTGTTTACTTGGCCAGGTGTTTAATGTAGGAGGCATGGCACTGATTGATTACTCGATTAAGAATTAAAGTTATACTTAAATAGTCAATAATAGTCAAACAATCAAGAGACTGAGAAAAATAGGAAAAGAAGTCAATTATCAAAACAGTGTACTGCAATTACAACTGAAAGAAGTTCAGTCTCAATACACACATACAGTCTAGAAGGACAAATCCACATAAATCTTTTACATAATATAAACTACTTCCGACAACGGAGAGAAAAGGAATTCAAGAAAGAAAACAAAGAAGGCAAAAAAAAAAAAAAAAAAAAAAAAAAAAAAAAAAAAAAAGAAGAAGAAGACAAAGAAGAAGAAGAAAAAAGGTACAATACAATCCAGCACGTACAAGGTATGAAAGATATAATACAATCCAACACATACAAGCAGCAGAAAAAGACAAGGTAAATCTTGCGTTAGTAATTTTGCAAACACTTTAACAAAATTGAAAGTTCCATAGATATCCCGTCCCAAGTCCGAGTATGTCAACTGAAAAACATAGTTATATGAAAAACAACACACACACACAACAACACAACACACACACACACACACACACACACACACACACACACACACACACACACACACACACACACACACATGTGCAGTAACTTGGCATCGTTAGTGTACGCTTTTGAACATAACTCAAAAATACATTAAACTGCAGAACCGGATATCCTAATAGGAGCCACACGATTTCATATCTGACAGAATTTCGACAATGTGATGAAAAATAACAGACACTATTTACAATCATCAGAAGGGTCAAAAACCACGAGAGAGAGAGAGAGAGAGAGAGAGAGAGAGAGAGAGAGAGAGAGAGAGGAGAGAGGAGAGAGAGAGGGGTGGCAGGTGCTTATATTTGTATTGGATATGAGCGAATGAGCGCAATCATTCTAAAGTTTATTTATGTCAATGTTCATTTATGGTCACTGTACAGTTTTAATATATCATGAACTTTAAAAAAAATGTGTTTTTTTTTCCCCTTCTCCTTTTCTCTCCCCCCCCCCCCCCTCCCCCCCTCCCCCCCCCCCTCCCTTTTTTTCGTTTTCCTTCCTCCTTTTTTCCCCTTTTTTTACATTTTACCAGTTACTGACTGGTCTGTGGTGATCACACTGTGACATCATTTGTGACGCCACGTTGATGAGTTGTTGAGCACATTGACCAACAGGACCTAGTGGCTGCCAAACTCCGTGAGTCCGCGCCACAGCCCTGTGGATCGGGTTTAAACCCTAAGAATCCTAAGCCTGGAAGGAAAGGGGCCTGTCTTTGACCACACTCACCAATATTAGCATTGGGAGGGAGATAGAAATATGAGGATGGAAAACTTGGATTAGGGAAATCTGGAACCTTGTAATTTGGAAAAGGAAAGGGTGGTGGAAATGGAGGAAAGTTAGCAGGAAAAATTGGAGGGGAACTATTCCCTGTGCCAGCAGGTGGATAGCGGTAGCGCAAAGTACTACTGCCCTGTACGTTCTCCGAAGGTGTGGGATCAGCAGATTCCACTTGCTCGGATTGACCAGTATTGTTTGTACCGGTCTGGGTGTTTTCTTTTTTTTTTTTTTTTTTTTTTGGGGGGGGGGGCAACAGGGGAAATTCTTCTAATGATGATAGGAAGGGAAGGCCAGGATTTTATCATCATTTTTATGTAGCAGTCCTCAATTAGAGGCACGCGAGTTTCTTCGGACATCCCAGTGTGGAATTGGAAGACTGAGGAGCAACACTAGAACGAAGCAGTTGATCACTGGAAGGACCCGCATTTCAGAGGGGCCGTCAGCACGAGGACGTGGCGCCTGTGGGAGAACCTGCTTAAAGTTGATGGCCAGGCAGGCTGTCCCTCTGGTACTGGGATGAGTGATATCCCTATACAGAGCTTGGCGTGGGGCTCCATTCTGGGTCACAAAAGCGCTGTAATTGTCAATCAGGTCCACTCGCATGCTAGTGCATGATTCATACAAGTTCCTGTTGGACGGTGCAATAGCATTGTTCAGCTGATTACGACCACGTGCAGGAATAATGGAGCTGAAAGCAATGTAAGCTGAGGGAAAGCGACTTTTGCAAAGGCCAATGAGTTCCCGCCAATCACCTGTGGGAATAGGCCCAGCCGGGCAGTCATTCACACCTACATGTACAATAAGTGTTTTCACGTGAGTTAGCTTTGTCAGAGAATGTAACCAGCGGAAAAGGTCCAGTATGGTTAAACCTGGTACACAAATTTTGAACATCCGGTTATTGTATGTCCCTAATCTTTTGGGATTAATATGTCTTATCACTGAATCACCAATAACCAAGGAGGAGGTGTCTTCTGGAATTCTTAATTCCATCAATACTTGTTGGGGTGGTGGTTTGTTATTGCTCTCAGTAAAATTTTCCTTGAAGTTTTGATTAGCCTTGGATGGATGTATTTCTGAGTTATCAGTATTTTCATTTGGAGATTTTGAGCTTTGATAACGATTTTGAAAACCTTCTACTTCCTGACCGAGTTCAGAAAGAACATCAAAACGATTGTTTATGATTGTATCAGAAATTCCGACAAGGTTATTTTTCTGATATAATAGAATGAGAGGAAATTTGACAATTTTCCTTACTTGAGGACTGTGAAAGAATTTGAACATTACTCTCATCATTTGAGGACTGAGAAAGATTTTGAGCATCGTCATGTATCATATTGGTATGCATGATGGAGAGGTAATTGTGGACACTGATGTCTGTTTGGGATCATCACACAGTTTTGGTTTACACAAACATTTGAAGAATCATACTGCACTCCTACACTACATACTGGAAGTGAAGGTTTCTTCATCTGTTTAATATCGGCCTGTATTGTTCCAGACAGGTCCTCAAAGAATGATTTTCTTTATGAAGACTGCTGATAGCGGAATTCAAACTGGAAACAATATCTTTCAAGTTATCAATAGCAAAGTGCAGAGTATCTAACTTGTGGTCAATGATACATTTTATTTCATTTTTTAGAGAAACTTTTACATCTTCAAGTTCAGAATTAATCCTAATTTCTCGATCAGCTTGATCGTTTAGTAGAAAGTCCAGAGTATTTTCCATATTGCTAAGTTTTTCGGTAAGCGTTTTATCTTTATATTTTAAAGAAGGGCAGAGTGTTCGTCTACGATAGCATTTTTTTTTTTTTGCTGTTTTGGGAGTTAAAGTAGCTTTATTCTCTTTGGAAGTGTTCCTAACATCGGAAAACACACTCATGTTCCTGTTGGTCAGCTTGAAGAGGTTTCACAGGAGTATAGTCAGTGGATGCAGATGATGGGGACACCAGAGTCACATGGTTGACACAGCGATCCAGCTGAATTTCCACATCATGCAGCGTCGTTTGCAGAACAAGAGGAGGCAGAGCAGAATCAGGAAAGGAGCCGTCGTTGCAGCATTCTGGAGTCTGAATGTTAACACAACTAGACAGGGGAACAGCAGAGCCATCTTTTGACAGAAAAGTTAATGGAAGAGACAGTAGCACTGTCTGTAAGGCCTGCAGATCGTCATTTGCACAAAAAAGAGTAATAGAATCCTTTAACAGTTCACATTCTTCCTTGTCCCATTTTTCACAAGTACACCTTGGCACAATAAGGTGCCTGTATCTTGTCGCGTGAAATACAAGGTCAACGTAATGAGTTTGAATTGGCCACTGAATATACGTATCACTGACCTGGCAAGAGAGGTAGACGTATGTTCTTCAATCCATGAAGGGCAGAAAAAGAACGTTGTCATCATGATCAAAATCATTCTTTCAACTGAAATCGTTTGATCATCAATGGCTGCATAACGATAGAACAAGCTGTTTCGCCACGTGGTGATCTCTTTCACGGAACATGCAAATGTTTTTTGTAAACTGTCTAGAGACGGTTGTAACTTGTTTTCCATCACCGAATCAGTTTCCATGGCAATCACTCACACAAACACACCAAGGTGGACAAGCTGGCTAACTTAGTCATAGTTGACACCAACTCGGACAAGGGACAGGAACGATGCCAATCAGTAACTCATGCTGTTATCACGTATTTTGCA
>JADBJO010014644.1:30043-46828 GCA_016801955.1 Conus betulinus
AGAGAGAGTCTGAGAAAAAAAAGGAGAAAGAACAAAGAAATAAAGTGACGTCATCATACTCTGTGACGTAAAAGATGAATGACGTCTTGTTGGTCTGTGGGGTCAAACACACACGCCTCAGTGTGCTTGGGAGCAGCAATGACCATCATACCGGTCAGAAGTACGACGGACACAGAGATGATGACGCAAGCCAGAGTGCGCGTGCTGATCAAGCGCTGAGCACGCAGTGGACTGACCACGCACAAACAACGCTCCGCTGCAATCACCGTGCTCAGAAACATGCTGACCTTGTTGAACTCTGACACACCTGCAGTCACATGGTCAGCTGACATCATCCCTTTCATTCACTGGATTGGACTCCTTCGAACCAAAATAATAGGAGTATGAGAAACAAGACACAAAACACAAACAAACGCAGCAAAGCAAACAACGCCAAGAAAAAGGTTGTCACTTACGCTTGGTGAAGTCACTGCTCTATAGCGTACAGTTTTCCACACCAAGCGAAATAAACAGTTCGGACTGCCTTTCACCGCAAGGTGGGCAAAACAATGCATACAGCACAAGCCATCTTATGCACTGGAGCAATGCAGCCCAAACCAGCTGCATAGCAATAGCAGAAACTCCCCAACTATAAACCTGCTGAAGGCTCATTTTGAGAAGCATTTATTATTCCCCATTCACCCACTCAGACACATACTGTTAGTTAGGCAGAATTATCTACCACTGCAGATATGTATGCTTATCTCCCCCTATTTCTTCAATTTAAGACATAAGATTATATATATATATATATATATATATATATATATATATATATATATATCGAATTCAACGAGTAAGAGAGAAAGAAAAATTGAAAGAGAGAGAGAGGTATATATAGATATATAGATATATAACATCACAGAAATACGGACTGTGGTGTGTCTCTATTTGACGCCATGAGCACAGTCACAATCATCCGTGTCTCCCTGATGAGATCCCTCATTCCTCCACAACCCACCCCCCCCCCCCCCCCCCCCCCCCTATTTTTTTTTTTTTTTTTTTTTTTTTAAACGTTTCAAATCTTTGAACAAGTCATTACTATAATGATGGAAGAATTGTTAACCTACACTTGTTTTCCGAAACTACTTTATTGTTCAGCATGATATATATATATATATATATATATATATATATATATATATATATATATATATATATATATATAAATATAAATATAATATATATATATATATATATATATATATAGAGAGAGAGAGAGAGGAGAGAGAGAGAGAGAGAGAGAGAGAGAATTCCCCTGAGGAAGACCTGAGGTCGAAATATTGGGGAAAAATTTGTGAGTGTGTTGTTTTTTTCTTCATTTTATGGGGACACTCACAAAGCTTGCTCTTGTGTCTTAGACTGGAAAAAAATAGGGGGGAGATAAGCATTCATATCTACAGTGGTAGATGTTTCTGCCTAACTAACAGTATGTGGAATGGTGCTCAGTTGCTGGAATGGTGCTCAGTTATTATACTTGAATTTATTAGTTTTATGTTATGCAGGGTAATCATTCCTTTGTCACTGCAATGATGAATTAGAATGATTTTTTGTTGTTGAAAAGAGAGATGGATGGGAATTTGTGAGACAAAGATGAAAAATGCATAAGGGATACAGAATCCTTCAATAGTGGTATGTGGGAATCATCGCTGTCTCGAAAACACAACCATTTACATCACCCACTCAAAACACAACCATTCGCATCACCCACTCAAACACAACCATTCGCATCACCCACTCAAAACACAACCATTCGCATCACCCACTCAAAAACACAACCATTCGCATCACCCACTCAAAGTCTTTCGTCCGCGAATTCAGACTCATCCGTGGGCCAAACTGATCGTGTCGGCGCTCCCTTGGCAGTAAATGCAATTATAGCACTGTCTGTTACTCTATGGCATTCTTACCACCAGGGGTTAAGAACTGAAATCCAACAGAACCCTAAAGCGGCCAGGGAAGGGTAGTCGCACACTAAAACTCAGAATCATATCAAATTCAACGAGTGAGAGAGAAAGAGAAATGAGAGAGAGAGAGAGAGAGAGAGAGAGAGAGAGAGAGAGAGAGAGAGAGAGAGAGAGAGAGAGAGAGAGTTTTGATTTTTTTTTGAGAATGTGTCGTATGATGAATATGACACCACCCGTCACGTTTTTCTCACCCAGAGTGAGAAAATGTGACGAGTGAGAAAACGTGACTATACACCCGTCACGTTTTCTCAGCAGGTGAGAAAACGTGACGGGTGAAAACGTGACGTAACATCAGCAGATGAAGGCCTCGGTGTAGGCGATATGAATGGTTCTGTCTTCAAGATGGGATACAATGGTTCCCATATGCCGCTACTGAAGGATTTTACACTGATAATCTGTCTCCATGACGTTTCATTCCCGTTTCTTCCCCCCTCCTCCCACTCCCTCCTCCATTCCTTCCTTTTCCTCCGTTTCGTTGTTGGCGTGCGCTGTTTTCCCCCACTACTAACTTGTTCAACATATTATTGTTTGGTCCATCAGTGGGAGATCACATCTCGTAGGAGATCCAATAAAGGCTGTTCCTCACGATTGTTAGCTGCTGTCAGCATTTATGCGACTGACAGTGCTTGGGTCATCAAAAACAGCAGAGCTGACCACTTTGGATGTTGACACCTTTTGACCTCCCTCGCGTCCTGAAATGGATCCTCAAGCATAGGCTCCAAGATTTCCCTCTACATTTGATACTGTTTACTTATGATTTTAGTTTTTCAGCAATTTTATTTTTCTTGCCACGTTCTCTTTTCGTTTTACTTTTCTACCCTTTCCCTGGCTGCTGTGGAGTGCTATTAGAGTTTGTGTTTTGAACCCTTGGTGGTGAGAATGCCACAGAATTATAGACTGTAGTAGAGTTACATTTGATGCCAAGGGAACATAGACACAATTAGTGATGTCACCCTGATGAGTCTGACGCAGAGCACTATTGTAACCCATCTTGAAGACGGAACCATTCGTATTGTCTGTTCTGAGGCCTTTCGTCCGCTGATTCGGACCCATTAGGGAGACAGGGCTGATTGTGTCTGTGTTCCCTTGGCGTCAATGGAGATATGCTGTAGTCTATAATTTTGTGGTATTCTCTCCACCAACGGTTCAAAAAGGGATATAAAAGTAAACGCTGCTCTGGGTAATTCCCGGCTGATGTCAGCACTGATGTAACTAACAGCGCTTGGGGTGTTAAACAGCTGAACTGACCACTGACTGTCGACATCTAATGATGTGACGGACCTTATTTCGTCTGGTCCCAAATTTTGGGGACACGTTTGACCGGAACAGGTAAACCTGTAAAACTGGTTGGCCTGTTTACCTGACAGCTAAAGTGAGAATAAAGGAAGGTCCTCGCTGGCACTCTGTTCCCCCAGGTGTCGGTGAAGCCCCGTATCCGACCTGGAACTGACTGCCATCCGGGTGTGGGATGCAGCCCGTGCCCTGCCACTATCTCTACCCCGTGGATGGGGTATGGAGAGGCTGACCAAAGGTCAGAGGTGTCGAGAGCCTGTCCGTGAAGTCAGCAACGAGCAGAGCTTCAGAGTTCGTCGGGATGACGACTTGTGTGCTTTTGTTGTGTGGGATTTCCGGGAAGGACTCCACGAACTACTTCTGTGAGTGGCTTTGTTTTCCGTCCAGTCGACGTGTGTCCTGTTGTGTGGGATTGCCTGGATGGGGTCCACGGACTGCTTTCATGAGTGACTTTGACCTGTGTGAGAACTGTGTGACTAAGGTCGGGACGCAGCCAGGTGCATAGACTATCCGTGATAACACTGCTATGGGTGCCAGTCTGGCCTGCTGTGTAAAAGGAAATATATGTTGTTGTGACAGTATAGTATCTAGTATCCTTGTGTGCCCTTTTTGGTGGTGGCAAGAACTTTATACTGTATATGTTTCATGCTTCTTATATATTATGTACTTGTTTTGATCTGATGGTTCACGCAGCAAAAAGAAAAAAAAAGTAGAAACGTAACTTGTTGCCTGGCTATCTATGATCGCGTGGCGTGTGCAGAGAATAGTCATACACGCTTCCAAACTTCTTCAGGTGAGAGTCAGACAGCAAACCACACACTGCACACCATCCGTAGCAATTGACCTCCCATGTATGATTAAATGGATCCCCAAGCATAGGCTCAAAGATGGGCCTCTATATGTAATACTCTTATCATAGCGATTTTAGTTTTTCATCAACTTGGTTCCAAGCAGCGCTACCTTCTCGTTTTATTACCCTTCACTTGCTGCTCTAGGGTTCCGTTGGACTTTGCTTTGAACCCCTGGTGGTAAGAATAGAATAATATTACAGACAGTGGTATAATTGCATTTACGGCAAAGGGTGCACCGACACGATCAGCTGTGTCCCACGGATGAGTTTGAATTCGCGAACGAAGGATTTTTGAGTGGGTAATATGAATGGTTCTGTTTTCGACACTGCCATGGTCCCCACGTACTACTAGTGCAGAATTTTGCATTTGTTAAAAAACACACCCTAATTTTCATCTTTATCTCGGAAATCCCATCCATCTCTCCTTTGGTAAAAAGAGTGTACATAGTGAAAGAAAGAAACATCGGGTAGATATTGCGTGTCCAAGTCCCTACCCCCATATATATCTAATGAAGACGTTGGAAGAGCCGAAAAACATGCGGTAGGCATGTTCTGCCCAAACAAGGAAATTGGACGTGATGACCACAAGGTCCACCACGGCCAGACAGAAGATGCAGAAGTTGATCCTCTCCCCCAGCCCCTGTCTGTAGAACACAGCGGCACTGAGGAGGTTGCCTGGAACTCCCACCAGGAAGAGAAGAGGGATGACACCTGCTGAAGAGACTGTTGATATCCACAGATGTGTCTGAAAAACAAAATGAATTAATTCAGCCGTCTGCCATTTTGAATAGGAATGACCGTATTAATTGAACCAAGTATACCTAATTATTGTGTTATTTGAAGCACGGTATACCTAATTATTGTATTAATTGAAACACACTATATCTAATTATTTTATTAATTGAAACAAGGTATACCTAATTATTGTATTAATTGAAATAAGGTGTACCTAATTATTGTATTAATTGAAACAAGGTAAACCTAATTATTGCATGAATGATTGAAGCACATTGTAGATAATGATTCCAGTATTTGAAGCACAGTTTACCTAATTATGTATTAATTGAAACAAGGTATACCTAATTAAGTATCATCCTGATTTGTACAACATTAACATCCCCATACCTCGTGTAGGCTATGGTCACCTGCGTCATTCCCACAATTGTGACACATAGCCACTATCTAATTAAAACTGTTTTGTTTTGTAGGTCCAGTTTACCATGTCAGGACATTCAGGAGCATATCGCCAATAAAAATGTGCTTATCTCTCTGTAAATTAAAGGAAAAAAAACTGGACTGACAATATATGAAATAACTTTTGTCTAATCCTTGTTGGTGTTTGCCAATTATCTCAACAGATTGTCAGTTTATGACAAGGTTCGTTCAGCCTGTGTATCTTCTCAAAACATATTATGTTGATGTATATAAGTATCCTTGTACCTCGAACTGAATTGAAAGAGGATATGTAACTTTAATTTCAAAGTGCGAACATTCAGCTCTACTTTATGGGCTGATATCATCTGCATGTATAGTTCCAATGCTCAGGTGGCCGAAGAGACATTTTAAAATTATATTGAATCATACTGTACGTGCATATTTTTCATCATACTGAACGATGTTGTATATACCACAACACAGGTGGTATTGAATCTGTGTGACAAATGCACGCCGTCTTTGATAACATCAAAGCGTCAGTTCTACTCACAGAATGTCCATACAGACCAGCCGCTGTTGCGCAGTGGCTAGCATCACAGAGTGCATCACGGTTTTGTGGGTCAAGGATATTAGCTCTACGGGCACTACACTCATTGCCGCCTTCGTTCAATCCTGCAGTTCCTGTCCAATACTGTTTCGTGTGGAACTGTCCCACATCGAGGGCATGGACCACGTAGTTTCATACCATTAAGTAATCCATACATTGCAATACAATGCATCCTTGCGTGTTTTGCCTAACTGTCCTGCAGGCATAGTTAAGTGGCTGATGTGATATAGTGTGTATGATGTATAGCATATATGACATAAGCTTACACACACACACACACACACACACACACACACACACACACACACACACATATATATATATATATTTTTTTTCCCATTTTCCTCATCTTCATTTTTTTCCCCTGAAAGTTCAGATCTTTGCTAAGTCATTTCTATAATGACTGAAGAATTGTTAGCCTGCACCTGTTGTCCCCCAATACTTAATTGTTCAGCATTACATTGTTTGGTGAATCAGTGGGAGATTGCATCTCTTAGGAGATCCAAGTAAATATTGTTCTGCACAAATCTTAGCCATTGACAATGCTTGAGTTATTGAACAGCAGAGCTGACCACTCGACTGTTCCATATCTTTTGATCTCCCTTGCATCCTTGAATGGATCCTCAAGCAAAGGCTCAAAGATTGTCCCCTACAGTTTATACTGTTTGCATAATGCTTT
Organism: Conus betulinus; assembly: GCA_016801955.1. Lineage (NCBI taxonomy): Eukaryota > Metazoa > Mollusca > Gastropoda > Neogastropoda > Conidae > Conus > Conus betulinus. The sequence goes on from JADBJO010014644.1 coordinate 36,634, forward strand.
CAGTTTTGCAGCAACTTTTTTCTTCCCCACACTTTCGTTTTATTCAATTTACTATCCTTTCGCTGGCTGCTTTGGGAGTGCTGTTGGATTCTTTTTTGAACTCTTGGTGGTGAGAACACCACATAATTATGGACTGTGGTGTGTCTCTATTTGACACCAGGAGCGCAGACACAATCGGGCCGTGTCTCCCTGATGAGTCCGATCCAGCGGACGAAAGGCCTAGGAGCAGAGCAAAGGCCTAGGAGCAGAGCAGGCAATACAAATGGATCTGCTTTTGAGAGGGTTTACAATGGCTTCCTCAGACAGCCAGTGAGGGTTTCTCTTTATTTGTAATATAATCCCCCCCCCCCCCCCCCCCCTTTTTTTTTTTTTCTTCATCTCTTCACTTTAGTTTTCCCTAAAAGTTCAAATCTTTGCTAAAGTCATTGCTATAATGACTGAAGAATTGTTAGGCTGCCCTTGTTTTCCCCACTACCTATTGTTCAGCGTGTTAATATATATATATATATATTAAGAATACCACTAAAATGCCTAATAAAATTCTTAAAATGCTCGACCCCTTGGGGAGCAACATCTGTTAAAAATGGAATGGTAAAAGGAAGTTTTAAAATCGACAGGTCTGTTTCGAGCGCTGGCTCTCCTCGGGATACTATGCAAACCACACTTAGCAACTCTAAATACTAAAGTAGAAATAGTAAACAACTGCAGGCACAAATGGAAATCGTTGTCAGCAAACGCAACCTGAACTGTAAAACAACCTGAATACCGAACAACACGTGCAGCCAATCCGCACGTGTAAACAGTGACATTGGGCCATATAACCCCGGCAGTAGACAACCAGCAAAAACCATCCTGAGGAGAGCCAGCGCTCGAAACAGACCTGTCGATTTTAAAACTTCCTTTCACCATTCTATTTTAACAGAATATATATATATATATATACTATATATATATATATATATATATTATATATATATATCTTTGCTAAGTCTTTAATGTAATAATGTGTAATGAACGGAAGAATCATTCGCATACGCATGTTTGCCCCCAGTACTATTGTTTGGTCAATCAGTGGGAGACTGCATCTCCTAGAAGATCCAAGTAAAGGCTGTTCTGCACAGTACAGTCTCTCACCACGTACGTGAAAGGTCTCGTTTACAATTGAGTGTGGTTAAGCATGGTCAAAAGTTTGATGAGTTTTGCTGTGCCTTTGATTTTGTTTTTGTTTTTTGTGGCTGGTCATAACGGAAATGTGCATATCCCAGAGCAATGCAGCTGTCTCACAGTCCATTGCATAGCCTTGTAGATCAATATCATTTATTGACGATATTAACAAAACTATGGTCATCCTGCTGTTGGTCACAAGCTCGCTTGAAGCATTGGTTCTCTCATTGTAAGAAGTGTGAGGGTCCTCTTTCATAGATTTCAATCAGCGTTCGCCCATCAGCAAACACACTCTTCAGCCAGCCTTTCTTAATGAAGGTATCAAAGGTGTATTTTGTGAAAAAGAAGTTAGAAGCATGAATGGTGCAGTGCAGTAATGATAACAGTTCGTTGTCAACTAAAAATTTACAGATTATGTTCATGTCAAAAGGGACCACGCCAGGAAGATTTTTACGGTCTATGTTGGTTCTCTTGATGAATTAATGAGTGAAGTAATAATGTAATGTAAGCATGGTGTCCTACTATCCCTCGTTTCTTTCAAAATGTTTTTTATGAGCCATTAATGACGTGTTCATATCAGAATCGACTACTGATTTTGGGAAACTGTATCATACGTTTACACAATGCGTGCAAGATGATTATGGCTTGAAGTGTTTTTGCCAATAGTTATGCGCATTGGGATATGTAGTTGCGTTGAAGGGTCATTAAAGTATCATCATAACTTTCTGCTATGTATTATGAATTTAAAATCACCTTTTAATTATGCTGTATCTGAATCTTTATGATAATCAGATTCAGCTGAGCACGTGACGTGCCTTTGAATTATTTGGACTAGACAAAGCTGTGGTTAGTGTTGAATATTCATGTGGACTTTGTACATGCAGTCATAGGTAAAGGCAGGAGGACTTTGAATGTTGTTTGTCTTCAGTTCAAGCAGATCGACTTGTAATGAGATCCTATTTTCCATCTTCTGTCAGTTCGAATACTAACAGGCCTTGCAAGATGCATGATTGTATAACAGGGATATAATACAGACTAATTCAAGGTGTTTAATACCGGTTCCTGTACGCAAAGACAGTTTTGATCGTGTTCTAGGAATGCAGAACGCCGCTTTGAGTGTTAAAAGAGTATTTAATCATTAGCCTCTTAAGACTAGTGTACTTCCGTTCATTTTGTTTCTAGAAATCAGCAAATGCAGTTTGAATAAACGGATCAGTAAATCCCGGTTTTGAAACTCTGAAAAGAATTTCTGGGACAAACAAGACATTGTCTTGTATTTTGTCACCCTCACTCTTAAAACTCACCTGTGTTTAAAACCCATTTATGCCTAGCGTCCATACATTGGGACGCTATAGTTATTTGTCCTTTATTGGCTTAATGTTAAAGATAAGGCAACTAAAGTGTGATAATAATCAAAGGGAAACACCTTCTATAATTCTAATACACACAAGCGTTATCTCCATTGGAATGTATTTCCGGTTGTCGGCCATTTGTGATGAACCACATGGTGAAAACAGTCAAGATGGATCAAAGCAGAAGGTAAGTCAATCTCTCTTTTGTCAAAACACATTTTTAATGATGTTATTGAAGTACATGTGATACGTAGGATATAAACTAAAACCGTGTGCGATGATATAAGCTTATTGTTTTACAATAGGTAACATTTGTTGCGTTTTCTAGGCGTTTCACTATAGAGACGCTAGGCACGAGCGGGGTACAGGTTTTTCGTTTCATGCTAGTGACAGTTTTTTTGTGTTTGAAATCAGTCTAAAATTGTACCAGTGCTGAAATAATTATATTTTACATTACATTGCTTTTTTTTCGTTTCATGATATAATTGTGATGTACATTATAGTTTTATCTCGTTACGTCAATGTTATTCGTTACAAGATTGATAAACAGGGCACAGGAGAAAAGAAAAAACAAAACATGACACATCATGTGTTTCTTTTTTAGTTCAACTTATCTCTAAAGATGAATAAAGTCAAACTAATCGAAGAGCCGGATAGCTCAGTTCAGTAGAGGCTTCGACTCTTATTCCTAAGGTAAAGGGTTTGAATCCCGGCATTACTGAAACTGGTTCGCTGGTGTCAGGACAATGTGGCCAGCTGTCTCTGATCCGCGAAAGTGGCTGTGACGTAAAGCACCTAAACCACCAACAGTCAAACCAACCTAAATATTTGCATGCTCGACTTCCTTGGTGCTTACTTTATCAAAACGATCTCTGTTTTGCAGACGATACAATGTAAATGAGGTACTGGATATCCTTGAAGCGGACACTGCTTTCCAGCCAATATCTACATTGATCTCCCCACCTACTGATGAATTGACAGACGAGGACAGGTAGAGATGAAGATGCTGAAATTCACAATCTGAGTGGGTGGCAGGCAACTTCAGTCATCTGCTTCAGCAACAGTCATTTATGCTGACAGAAGACAGATCACTGTGGTGGTGACAGCACTCAGTCTACTCCCCAAGAGAACGACGTGGTCAGTTTTTATAGTTATTTTTCTCACATACCTACCTCCCTCTACCGCCCTCCCTCCCTCCCCTCCCTCCCTCCCTCCCGAGGAAAGAGAGAGAGAGAGAGAGAGAGAGAGAGAGAGAGAGAAAGAAACTATATAATTCAATATCTAAAACGTGTGTGTGTTTATTTTTCACGTTCTTTTCACATGGCGTGTTTTTTAGACGATTATGGTATTTGTATATATGATAACACATCAATAATACATTGATATTATTATACAAATGAAAACATAATTAAAAATAAAGCTTAAATCAGTTAACATTAACAACATAAACAATGTATGCTTCAAAAAATACTGAAATCTCATACTAATGTACCGATAGGACTGCGAAGTAAATATTTTGATACATTAGCCAAAAAATGAATGATCTGATGTTAGAGTCTTAAAATAATCAATTGTAGGATTATTTGCTGACTGAAAATTGGGTAGGTACTACCGCATAGTGGGACAATTAATAGTACATGAAATGTCAAAAGTTTTTCCCCACATATGCTTATTGCAGTATCAACATATTACATTTTAATGAATTATATTTAAGTCTTGGAAAAACACAAAACTACATTAGGTGTGACCCGCACGAGCTTTGGTGGGGTTTTTTTTTTTTTTCTAAAAGATTATAGCATTCCTTTACAGACAAAGGAATATGCACGTTTTCACAACGAATTCTTTGTCCTGCACCTCCTCTAGCTACTCTGTCTGCCCATTCATATCCATAAATAGCACAATGTGATGGAACCCAGGTAAATGTTACACTGGAACCCATTTTTGAATTAGAAAATGTATGAGATGATTAATTTCAATTAATAAGTCACATCTGTCTCTAGACTTCATGGATTTCAGTGTAAATAAGACAGACTTAGAGTCAACACAAAAAAGTATTGGAAATATAACCATAGGAAGATTAGCAATGTATCGCAAAGCCATGAGAATGGCTACTAGTTCTGCAGTGAAAATAGAATGACCTGCACCAATATGAAACGATTTTTCTTTCTTTAGTCCAGGTATTACAAACCCAGCACCCGCCACATTAGTGTCAATAAAAGAGAACCATCGGTATATACCTTCAAATGGTTAGAATATTTTTTGAATGAACATAAGATCGAAAAGAAACAGCAAGTAGATGAGGGTTATCACTCTTTTTTTAGAACGTCATTGGAAAAGTCAAAAATCTGCTCTGTTCAGTTCCCATGGAGGAATCGGAGACGTAATCGAATGCTTACCTATATCTTTAATTTTCAGATCTAATCTGCTATGAATATCTGAAGTGTGTAAGTGGTTATTGCTGTCAAAGATTTTATGGCCCTTGCTCTTTTTGGAAATTGAAGATCTGATCTAAGTACATTTTCATTCACGTTGACATTTTCAACAGCACTGCTTCTTATAATGTACTTAGCTGAAGACAGTTCTCGATAAACCGTTCAAAGGTAGAGACACACCTCCCCATATGTAGCAATTGTCGGAATGTGGACAGGAACTCCCAAAGCTAATTTATATGCCTTAGAGTCAATACTTTGTAATTTCTTCATAAGATATTTAGGAGCAGAAAAATAAACTTCTTGGCCGTAAGTCAGCTTTGATCTAGCCAAAGATGTTGCAAGAAGAGTCAAGCTTTTTGTTTCTTTAACCCCAATTTTGTCTGGCGTATAATTTTAAGCATATTTAAACTTTTTTGAGCTTTTGATAGACTATGAAATTTTCAATGTGAAATTTCCATGATAATTTCGATGTAAAATAGACACCTAAGAATTTTGTTTGTCTTTGAATTGTAGCTCAGCTCTGTCGATAAAGAAACTAGGTAATCTTCTGGAGGGTCACCAGCACTAAATACCATCATGTGAGTTTTTTCAACAGATAAAGATAATCATGTGAGTTTTTTTTCAACAGATAAAGTAAAACATTCTCTGCCAAGAAAGCACTTATCTAATTCAGACATAACAGATCTGAATTTGTTTCCGTTTTCTGTTTGAAATATACTTCAATTTTGCATCCAACCAAATACAAATGTCATCAGCATATTGAACACTCTTAACATTCTTTGATATCTTCTTAGAAAGTCTCATATCATAATACTGAAAGAGATAAGGAGCAATGATGGATCCTTGAGGAACTCCAGTGTGTAAATCTCTCTGGGAAAATATGCATTTTTTCAACTCTTGTTTCAATAGTTCTACAGGAAAGAAAATTTTTTACAAACGAAAACATTCTCCCACAAATACCTGCTGCTTTTTTCAGTTTTAAATAACAATTGAGCGTGGCCACACTTCATCGTAGGCTCGTTATTGTCAAAAAAAATGTTGCCAGCACATTTTGCCTACGAGCAAATTGGCGTTTTTATATTGGTAGATTAACTTCACCAAGTGGTCCGTTGTATATCTTCCCGACCTAAACCCAGCTTGATGGACTGGAGTAACTTTTGTTTTTATCACAACAGTGAATATAGGCGAGCAGTTACTATCTTATCCATTAAGTTACATGTTGTGTGAAGTAAGAGAGATTGGCCTGTACTACTCTTTGACATCTCTACAGGGTTTGCCATTTTTAAGTATGGGAACTATAATTGAATGTTTCCACATGGCTGGTAATTTACCTTCACTCCAGCATGTTTCCATTATTTTTCTGAAGATACTGCACCCAATTATCTGGTAAAATGTTTGTTCCCAGCATTTCATTGGAAATTTTCAGTTTTCACGGCCAACAGCTGTTCTTTTATTACTCAATGTTTGAGATTCCTATTAGATTGTTCTTTAATATTCGTCTGACAATTCAACGTAAATAGGTGAGAGTTGAAGTATAGTTTATCGTTAGATTCTGGATCTTTAATTTCTAGTTTAGCTTCGTTGTATGCTGATTTAGCCACCTTTGAATCTCTGAGTTTAGATGGAGATCTACTGCATAGATAGATTTTATACATAAAAATCTGTTCTTGTTTTGCTCTTTCACACTCGTCTGTCCACCACAAGTTTCCCTGCATATTTAGATGTAGAAACACACGAACATCTGGGGATAGAAGAATCAGCCGCTTGAAGTACAGATTTTGTGAAATGATCATACATAAGATCCACGTGCTCATTTTGAGGAATGTCAGTAGAAGAAGATATTAAAATTGATGTAAATTTATCCCAGTCTGCACGATTGTAATTATATTTCCTGATTTTATCTTGTATTGAAATAACAGGACCCAACTTTTCGTTTAATCTTATATATATATAAGAAAATGATCACTACCTAGTGTATCAGGAGAAGTTTCCAACATACAGTCTGGAGCTAATTCAGGAGAAATGAAGGAGATGTCAATGGCTGATGGTTTATGACATTCTATATCTAATATTCTTGTGATGTCACCATTATTGAGTAAGTATAAATTTGAATCCACAACATTTTCGACAGATCGGAGGTATGTGGTGGTTCTTTTTTACAACCATCGTCCCAGAGACGTGTGTGTGTGTGTGTGTGTGTGTGTGTGTGTGTGTGTGTGTGTGTGTGTGCAGATTTCAGATGAACACGTTTCTGAACTGGGGAATGCAGAGTACGGTGCAATCTCTTCACAACATGGCAAAAACGCAAAGCTGACTCAGAAAGGTTCGCAACTTTCTGGCCATCCTAATTCTATCTGGTTACCGCACACTTCCCCGATGCAGAATGTACTGGTCCAATGACATGGACATTCATAATGCAGCTGTCACCTCAGCCATGAGCCGAGACAGATTCGAGGAGATCATGAGATACCTCCATGTGAGTGACAACACCAACCTTGAAGCTGATGACAAGATGACCAAAGTCAGACCACTGCTGACCATGCCCAATGAAAGAAGCAATCGTTACTTTCTAAAACAACACGTTCTCAGCATTGATGAGAGCATGGTCCCGTACTATGGTCGGCATGGCTCAAAAACAATTTATAATAGGCAAACCCATCCGATTTGGATTCAAGATGTGGGTCCTTGCTACCCCTTGGGATACGCCGTCCAATTTGAGCCCTACCAAGGGGCGAAAGGAAGGCAAGCTGTTGCGGCCTGCCCTGGTGTGGGAATGGGAGGATCAATTGTCATCGATCTTGTATCTAAATCCAAGGACAATATGCTTTCCACCTCACCGTTTGACAACCTCTTCACGTCACTGAAACTCGTGGACTACCTCTCTGCCAAAGGCACTGCATGCACAGGAACCATTCGTGCAAATCGGGTTGAAGATTGTCCACTGTGATCAGTGCAGGAGAAGAATGAATAAAACTCCAAGGGTCACCTTCGACTACTACACTGACACAAGCAATGCAATAATCGTGGTTCGTTGGAATGACAACAACGTGTCAATGTAATCTCCAACAAGGTGGGCGTGAATCCTACACAGAAAACAAGAGGTTTTTCCAGGCAAGCCAGGCAGCACGTCAACATTGATCAGCCAGCTCTCATCAACCACTACAACAAGACCATGGGAGGGATGTTCATAGGATGGACCAGAACATTGACAAGTACCGCGTCTCCATCCGATCGAAGAAATGGTGGTGGTCCGTTTTTTCCATTTTGCCTGGATTTGGCCGTTTAGCAAACCTGCCCCTGGCACTTGTACCGGGCCACGCCCACTGGAGAAGAACCCCCCCCCCCCCCCCCCCCCCCCCCCCCCCCCGGATCTTCTTGCTGTGCGACGAGCCATTGCCACTGTCTACCTGTCTAGATCAGTGAAGCAGCATCGCGTGGGACGTCCCACTGGTCGCCCTGCCCAGCTTGACAAGCGAGTTGCACCGGCCCTTCACTTTGACGGCAGAGATCATCTTGTGGAGCGTGTCCAGAGAGCGACTGGGTGTGCTTCCTGTGGCAAGAAGAGCAGTGACAAGTGCACCAAGTGCAATGTGGGCTTCATGCCAAATGTTTTGCAGCCTTTCACACAGATGGCTGATCACGACAGTATGCTTACGAAGACACGATGAGTGAACTACGTCAATCTGCTGTGACTCCACTATGAGTAAAATGCTTTGTTTGTTCTTTTTGTGTTCAGTTATGTACAATTAATCTGTCAACAATCTAGTCGATATGCTATTTCATGTTTTGATGCAAATTCAAGAATACATTTGGCTGAACTATGATTTCAAATGAGTTCTGTGTCTTTGTATGTATCATAAAAACCTCTCGTGCCTAGCGTCCATATAGTGGGACGGTAGGTTTTATGTCTAAAACACAAACCGATAAAAAAAAAATGTAAAACTAGCCTTCAAACCTCAATACTTGCAATATTGTACACCAGGACACACTGTGTCAAGGGTAAAAGACCCTGTCAGGGGAATGACAAGTTGGGACTCACGACCGACCAGGGCAAAAGTCAAAACACACACACAACATACGCCAGCTTGCCGATGTGAAATAGGTAAGGTTCTGATCTCTTGCACACCTCCCATCAACAGCGATATAACCCGCGTTCGAGATTGCTTCACCACCCGTACCTAGCAAATCCTGGACAAGAAGTCAACCATAAGTGGAGATGGGCACACAGCAACAAACTGACCCTGGACAAGACAAGAGCGCTGATGAGGTGCATAAAGCACTAATGTAAGATTCAGGCTTGTGCGCTTTCAGCGTACATCTTGCCACGCCTCAGCTGAGTCCTACATCCCACGTACGCGCGCATCACCGATTGTTGCACCTAACGTTAGTTGGTGGTGTGGACTGACTGGTGTGTCCCGCTGATTGATGAGTATAGAGGCAAGGAGCTGGTTGCCGGTGTGCTCTTCACTGGCGTCTAGAAGAGCTCCTCCGCGGCCAGCTCCTCCAGCACTCCTCATGTGTGTCAAAACATACAATAATGGAGGGACAAAATAGAGAGAGAGAGAGAGAGAGGGAGAGAGAGAGGAAGATCGCAAGCCCAAGGGGACTCCCCCTTGGCTGATCGGTCCTCTCTCTCTCTCCGTGTTGTTGAGACAGAGGCGGTGTTGGTTGAAGAAAGCCACATCGGGGCAATAGAGTGGGAAAGCAACCATGGTAACAGAACATAAGTGCTAACAGTGTGTGTCTCGCCAGAGAAAATGGAGGCACCCAGAGGAGGAAGGGGGAAAAGGGGAAGGAGTGAAAAGGGGGAGGGGGAATGAATACCCATATTACGTGAGAGGACAGCTAGGAAGAAAGTGGCGGGAGAGAGTCAAGCAGACGCTACAGGCTGCATACCTAAAAAATTAACCGGCGCCAAGACCTTGCTTAAGGAGTCGACTATTTATAGGCTGGCGCAATTACATTGTTTTTGAATTTTTATTGTTTTTGAAATTTTTTTTTTTTTAATTGTGTGTCTGAAAGTTGATTCTCCATAATATTCTTTCATATGGCCATCAAGGTACAAGCCAGGTGGTTCCAAGCACAAGATTAAAATCAGTGGAATGGGCCCTGAAATGTGTGTCAGCTAGGGGAAGGTCATGTGTTTTAAAGATTGCGATTTCATCTGTGAAAATCCCCCCCCCCCCCCCCCCCCCCACACACACCACACACACACAACAAGAGAATAATTGGTGGGGAGCTGTTCTT
>JADBJO010014645.1:7500-15000 GCA_016801955.1 Conus betulinus
ATTTGAAGAATTTGAAGAAGAAGAAGAAGAAGAAGAAGAAGAAGAATTTGAAGAAGAGAAGAATTTGAAGCGAAGAAAATTTGAAGAAAAGAGAAGAAGATTTTGAAGAAGAAGAAAAGAAGAAGAAGAGAAGAAGAAGAAGCAGGAGAAGAAGAAGAAGAAGAAGAGGAGGAGAAGAAGAAGAAGAAGAAGAAAAGAAGAAGAAGAAGAAGAAAGAAGAAGAAGAAAAGAAGAACAACAACACAGGACAACGATAAGGAGTAGGAGGAGGAGGAGGAGGAGGAGGAGGAAAAAGGCAATGGAAAAGGCAAGTTGAAGGAGTTGAATTTGACATGTCTTAGGTGAAGCATGCTCACATTACTTCTCCAGTACCATAGGCTGGCACTTTTCTCTTCGCAGCTCTGCCATAGACCACAAACTAGTGAGAGCGACAGGTATGATGGTATGTGTGTGTGTGTGTGTTTGTGTGTGGTGTGTGTGTGCGTGGAGGGTGTGGTGGGTGTGTGGGAGGGGGATGGGAGGGGGGAGGAAGAGGGGGAAAAAACGACGATAGGTAGTGCAGCAGGCTGAAGTTATAATCGCCGAAAAGTAACATTCTTCACAAACTTGCTGTGGGTGTGGGTGGGAATTTTTCTATCGCCTACTAACTCTACAACACTGGCTGAAAAACTATAAAGAGAGAGAGAGAGAGAGAGGAGAGAGAGAGAGGAGAGAGAGAGAGAGAGAGAGAGAGACAGACAGTGCAGAGGTGGGAGGGGTTGGGGATAGGACTGAGGGGTGGCGGTGGGGGAGGCGAGTTGGGGGGCAGGGACTGAGGTGTGGTGATGGTGGGAGGGGGAAGGGGAGAGTGAGGGTAGGGAGACAGAGACAAGGGAGCACACTCAAGCGTCTTATCCTTACACGTTGTCTGCGATATTCGCTGATGCCTTCTGTCTGCCATCTCCCTTCTCTCTCTCTCTCTCTCTCTCTCTCTCTCTCTCTCTCTCTCTCTCTCTCTCTCTCTCTGCCTCCCTGTCCGCCCCTCCCCCCCTCCAACCCTCGCCCCGCACTGCACTCTACCCGCATCCTCCCCCGCCCCCCCCCCCCCCCCCCCCCCCCCCCCCCCACTCCGCTCTTTTGTTTCTGTCTGTTGCACATCTGTTTACAATACTCCTTGTATCACAGGGGTGGTAGTATACAGCTACCAGTATTTGTAAATGTCTGTCGGTCAAAAAGCAACTGGGAAAAATACTTCAGCATGTCTATGTACTCTGGTATACATGTATGTAATATGTGATGTATGTATGTATGTATGTATGACTGTATGTATGTATGTATGTATGTATGTATGTATGAATTTATGGATAAGTATGTATGTATGTATGTATGTATGTATGTATGTATGTTATGTATGCATGTATGTATGTATGTATGTATGTATGTATGTATGGATGGATGGATGGATGGATGGATGGATGATGGATGGATGTATGGATGTATGGATAAGTATGTATGTATGTATGTATGTATAGATGAATGGATGGACGGATGGATAAATGGATAGACAGATGCGTGTACGCATTTATGCTGTGCATTATTTTATTGTTTGGACAAACGTGATCGGAATGGTCATGAGTGAGGGCATGTCCACCCCTAAAGATTTACGATGGGTACTGTTATTTGCAGTTCTCCCCCAAAAGCAGAGTGAATATATTCGGGTGACATAAACTAATTGAAAGAGAGAGCGAAGGCTCACCGTGCAGATTTCTGTCATGGTAGAATACATATTTCAACTGGTGAGTAGTGAACACACCACTCCCCTTTAACACACAGCACCGAAGTTCACTCTGTTTTATTGTAGTCCTACCAAAGTTGGTGGGCTATACGAACCTAGAACCTAATGCCAGGCGCTTGACATAAATGAATATGACTATTTTCGGTTTAATGTTTCCCCCACTGCCAAAGTTTTATTGATAATGCCCATTTCTGTGATGGTAACAGTATATTATCAAGATTAGCGCCGCGCGCGTGTGTGTGCGTGCGTGTGTGTGTGTGTGCGTGCATGCGCGCGTGCGTGCGTGCGTGAGTGTGCATGCGTGCATGCGTGTATGCGCGCGAGCACCTGCCTGTGTGTGTGTGTGTGTGTGTGTGTGTGTGTGTGTGTGATATGGTCAAAGTTTATAAACAAACGATAAGCAAATGAACCATCCAAACGATCCAGCTTTCACAGTAGGGTGCTTTTTTGAGTGCTACACCGGTGTCGGTGTTGGGGAGCTAATGAGCGTATATCTCACTCACCCACCTCCGGTCAGTCTCTCCGGCGGTATTAATGATCACCCCCTTGCAGCTGTCACCGATAATCCTACTGCCATAAGAGAGAGAGAGAGAGAGAGAGAGAGAGAGAGAGAGAGAGAGAGAGAGGTGGGGGTTGGAGCTTGGGAGAGGGGATAAGCTTGGGAGGGGGAGAGGGTCAGAACATATGGACGGGGTAATGTATGGAAAAGAGTTATTGACGATTTCCGATACGCTAAAACCAGGATTGGTTTTTGTCGCCTCCCCAAGAGGCATATAGTGAAAACATAGCAAAAACCAGTTCCCTTATCTGTTTCTTGTGTCCCTCTCATACCAGTGCTGCTAGCAGCTGCAGTAGTATCACTGCTCTTAACACGACCTTCATGTGGATGTCGTGGGGGGGGGGGGGGGGGGGGGGGCTCTTTAAAGGTGAATCATATTCCCACCGTCTGGAAATTCCTCGCGAGCTATTATATTCTTCTTTTTATCTGTCAGTCTGTTGTATTCTAACATTTATATATTTTCCCCTCATTAAAAAAAAAAGCTTTCTGACCGCCGATCTTCTGTGAACAACACGAACTATCTTAGGACCTCCACTTGTACTTTCAAACTGGTGAAAATTTCTGATTGTGATGATGATTGTTGTTAACACTGGAATCGTCGTCGTCGTCGTCGTCGTCGTCGTCGTCGTCGTCATCATCATCATCATCATCATCAGCAGCAGCAGCAGCAGCAGCAGCAGCAGCAGCAGCAGCTTCATCATCATTATCATTATAATTATCATTTTCGTTATTATTCTTTACTAATTTTGTCATTAACTAATCTTTTGTAATTTGATAGGCCCAAAACGAAACTGAAACTGAAAAAAACTGCTACTCAGGTTGGCCAAGTGTTAGAATATCGAGGTCATAGACAAACGGTTGTGACTTCGTACTCTGCTGGTGAAAGGTTAAGGTTAAAGTCCTATGCGAAACTAGACCCTATTGTCCTGGGTCCCTAGACCCTCTTCTCCTGAGCTACCTGGGCCCCCATTTACTGCTGGGTCAACAGAGAAGCGTTTCCAGGCCATACAAACCCGACCCCACTAGTGGTTCCTACTCACGATCATCAGTTCTGCAAACGCGCTGACCAGTGGTCTACGGACGACCCCCCATGTGATCTATGTATATGCTATATATTATCATTATTATATTGGATATTTATATAGCGCCTATCCTCGGTCACAGACCAAGCTCTAAGCGCTTTACAATAAACACACTACCTCACTCACTCACTCAACGGGCTGCCTACCCAGGTAGAGCCGGCCGAAGGGCAGCCTACTGGCGCTCATTCAGTCGTTTTCCCGTACCATTCGAATATCAGTCACTCATTTTCAATTATCTCATGTATTCCTCCAGTTTCTCACATAGGATGCACACGATGTTTTTTTTATACGTGTCCCTCCATTTCCACCGGTACACGGTGGCACACGATAACAGTCCCAACGTCCAATATGAGAAAACAAAAATGACGTTTTTTGCTGCCATTCTTGATATTTCGTTGTAGTGGTGTTAGTGTAGCGTAATAGAGGTCTCCGACGCTCACCCTCCTGTCTCCACATCCAGAGCTCTTATGAGTCTCTCTTCCTTCTGTATTGGCTCTCCAGCTGCTGCTTCCCTGACTCCACAATCTTCATTCTCCTGGGACCCTAACCCCTACTACCCTGGTTCTCCTGCCCTACCCTCCAGGCGTCGCCCAACCTATACCCTGCCATCTCCAAACCCTTCCTCTCTCGGGTACCCAACCCCTGTTTTTTTTTTTTTTTTCGGGTCCCAGCCTCAGTTCTCCTAGCTCCCCCCAATCCTCTCCCTCTTCTGGGAGCACAATTCATACTCTCCCGGCTCCGCAGTTCCTACACTCCTGGGTCTGCAGCCCCTATTCTCCGGGCTCCCCAGCCCCTACTCTCCTAGAGTCCCAGACCCTATTATCCTGGGTCCCCAGGACCCTATTATCCTGGAACTCCAGACCCTATTCTTCAGGCTCCCCAGCCCCTAGTCTCCTGGCTCCCCTCCCCAAACTATTATCATGGCTCTCCCACACCCTATTATCCTGGGTTCCCAGACCCTATTATCCTGACTCTCCAGACCCTTTTATCCTGGCTCTCCAGACCCTATTATTCTGGTCTCAAGCCCCTATAATTCTGGGTCCCGGATCGGACCCTATTCTCCGGGCTCCCCAGCTCCTAGTCTCCTAGCTCTCCAGATCCTTTTATCCTGGCTCTTCAGACCCAATGATCTGGGTCCCTAGACCCTATTATCCTGGGTCCCTATACCCTATTCTCCGGACTCCCCAGCCCTTAGTCTCCTGGCTCTCCAGACCCTGTTATCCTGGCTCTCAATACCCAATTATCCTGGGTCCCTAGACCCTATTATCCTGGATCCCCAGACCCTATTCTCCGGGCTCTCCAGCCCCTAGTCTTCTGGCTCGCCAGACCCTATTATCCTGGCTCTCAAGACCCAATTATCCTGGGTCTCTAGGCTCTATTATCCTTGGTCCCCGGACCCCATTGTTCTGGGTCCCCAGACCCTATTCTCCTGGCTCTCTAGCCCCAATTATCCTGGCTCTCCAGACCCTATTATCCTGGCTCTCCAGACCCTATTATCCTGGGTTCCAAGCCCCCATTCTCCTGGCGGCTCCCCAGCCCCGATTATCCTGGATTCCAAACTCCTACTCTCCTGGCTCCCCAACTCCTACTCTCCTGGGTCCACAACCAGTATTCTCCAAGCTCTTCAGGCCTACTCTCGATCTTGGCTTCCCAACCCCCTATTCCCACGGATCCCAAGGCTTATTCTTCAGTCTTTCCAGCTTCTATTCTCTCGGGTCCTCAACCCCTTATTTACTGGATCCCTAATCCCTATCCTCCTGGCTTTGCAAACCTCACTCCCCTGGCTCCCCAACCCCTACTCCCCTGGCTTGCCAGTCCCAACGTTCTGGGCTTTTCAGTCTCTACATTCCTGATTCCCAAGCCCTGCTCTCCTGAATTCCTGACCCCTACTGAAAAGGCTCCCCAGCCCCTACTTTACAGGCTCTCGAGCCTTGACTCTCTCGAGCAGCTGTAGCAGCAGCAGCAGCAGCAACAACAACAACAACAGTAGTAGTAGTAGTAGTAGTAGTAGTAGTAGTAGTAGTAGTTTGTGTCTTACGTTTCAGAATGTCTTGTCAAGTATGTTTAAATCAAGATCCAGATAACAACAGCAAATAGAAGCACGTTCCCGCCCCCCCCCCCCCCCCCCCCCCCCGCCCCCCCGCCCTCCTGCCCCTCCTCCTCCCCCCCCCTCCCCCCCCCCCCCCCCCCCGCACCCTCCCCATCCCTTGTTTTCCACTTCCTTTCATTTCCATCTTCCCTCCTTCCTCCCCCTCCTTCTCCCGTCCGTCCGAAGACCTCATCCTCTCCTCCCCCCCCCCCCCAACCCCCCCTCCCAAAAAACAAAACAAAACAAAACAAAACAAACTTTAACGGTCATGAAAATTGCAGTATTTTTTTTTTATCCTGGACTGACCACTGAGCACACACACACACACCCGCGCCCCCCCCCTCCCCACCACCACCACCCCCCCCCCGCCCCTCAAACTGATGCCGCTGTGATCGTATGTCTGATGACTAGGACTGCGTCGGAAAGAACGGGGGAGACAGTGTACAAGGCGGGGCGGGGAGGGGTGGGATGAGCGTGGGGGTGGGGGATCTGAGAGATCCATCATTTCAACTCTCATAAAGAACGTGGGTGGACTTGTGTTGTTTACGGCAGTTTAACCGGACAGAGTAGGCTTTTTGTCGGAGGTGGCATTTGTTTTCTTCCCAAACGAAAACAAAGAGTTATTTTTGGTTCTCATAGTTCTGGAACCAATGACGTGTAATGTTTTTTTTTTTTTTTTTACTTTGTGTTATTATAGTCGAGCCGACCTGCAGGGGCCTTTATGGGGGCAATCGTTGCTTAGGGAGAAAAAAGTATTGGTCTGTGAAAAAACTTGGACAGCGAACGATGTTGGATATGCTGGAATTCACAGTGTGATAACAGTAATAATCGACTGATGCTCTGAAGACAGGTGAAACCAGGTTTAGTTTGGAAGTGTCAAGCATTCCCCTTCACTTTTTGCACTCTGTCCCCACCATCCCCCGTATGTCCCCCCGCCCCTCATGTTTACAAAAAAAAGTAAAAGGTTAACAACAGCAACAACAACAACAACGACAACAACAACAACAAAATTAAATGCAACACACAACAATAACTAAACAACAAGAACCACATCAACAGCGACTCATCAACAACAATGATGATGACGACAATGACGACGACGACGAAGACGACAACACCAACATCAAACCTAAAGGAAAACCACTGCAGAATGACCGGCTAGTTTCCACTCTGAACAGTACATGTTTCCTACTACCTGGCCGCATGATTAAATTTTAAAAAAGCTGACATGGTGTACTATCTACGAAAAAAAAAGACTAAAAGATTTGCCAAAGGAAAAGCCAGTGAATGTGTGACAAAGGTAGAAAGACAGTGGACGAAGACTAAGCATACAAAATGGAAAGAGGGTTCAAAGAACGTGCAGAAAGGAGGACATTACCAGTACATCGTTTTCAAATGAGAGATGTGTGTAATGTACAGTGGTCTTCACATACAGGTTCTGGGCCCATTCTTCAAACCAGGGTCCTACTTGGTAGCTAAGCGGTCGCCTCTGATCAACCGCGAGACGACTTGCACTAATCTGGAGAGTGTTCAGCTTGAGGGCAAGATGGAGTCTGACCTAAGCTAGGTATCAAAGTTCACGTGTACATAACTTCAAGACGATGTGTGCAGTCGTTTACCTTGATGTTGGCACAACCTCCACACCCATCGCCCACATAATCTGAACACTTCTCAAAACGATCACACCTATATATCAGATGTGAACAAAACGAAAGCTCAGTCTTCAACAATGGTTTGTTTTTGAAAGCAGGAGCTGCTGGCAAGAGTATGTGAGTGACTGTAAGTGTGTGTATGGTTCATTTGACACTGGAAGCCTCGGCAATTTCAGGACATCGTCCTATGACTTAACTTTGCTTTCCTCTAGTGACGTTCAAAGACTTCAATCAAAAACGACAGATGTAACAGAGGGGGGCAGAATAAGAAAATGCTAAACTGTTAGCCTAGGTACATTTGGGCAGGCAAAGAGGGATGGTGGCAGAGAGAAAGGTGTGCTGGT
>JADBJO010014645.1:22500-25000 GCA_016801955.1 Conus betulinus
ATACCTCATGTTGCCTTCATTTCTCATATTGCCATCGTACCTCATGTTGCCTTCATTACTTCATGCTGCTATCGAATTACAATACCATCGTTCTTCATGTTGCCTCGTTCTTCATGTTGCCTCGTTCTTCATGTTGCCTCGTTCTTTCATGTTGCCATCGTTCTTCATGTTGCCATTGTTCTTCATGTTGCCTCGTTCTTCATGTTGCCTCGTTCTTCATGTTGCCCTCGTTCTTCATGTTGCCATCGTTCTTCATGTTGTCATCGTTCTTCATGTTGCCATCGTTCTTCACGTGGCAATTGTTCTTCATGTTGCCATCGTTCTTCATGTGGCCATTGTTCTTCATGTTGCCATTGTTCTTCATGTTGTCAATGCTGAAAATGTTGCCATCGTTCTTCATGTTGCCATCGTTCTTCATGTTGCCATTGTTCTTCATGTTGCCATCGTTCTTCATGTTGCCATTGTTCTTCATGTGGCCATCGTGCTTCATGTTGCCATTGTTCTTCATGTTGCCATTGTTCTTCATGTGGCCGTTGTTCTTCATGTGGCCATTGTTCTTCATGTTGCCATTGTTCTTCATGTTGCCATTGTTCTTCATGTTGCCATTGTTATTCATTTTGCCATTATTCTTCATTTTGCCATTGCTTTTCATGTTGCCATCGTGCTGTTCTTCATGTTGCCATTGTTCTTCATGTTGCCATTGTTCGTCATGTTGCCATTGTTTTTCATGTTGCCATTGTTCTTCATGTTGCCATCGTTCTTCATGTTGCCATTGTTCTTCATGTTGACATTATTCTTCATTTTGCCATTATTCTTCATTTTGCCATTGTTTTTCATGTTGCCATCGTGCTTCACGTTGCCATTGTTCTTCATGTTGCCACTGTTCTTCATGTTGCCATTGTTCTTTATGTTGCCATCGTTCTTGTTGCCTTATCGTTCTTCACGTTGCTGTCTTTCTTCCAAACCCAAAATACATACAATTGCCTGACAGAAAGATGGAGGGCTGAGGGAAGAGAGAAAGAGGGTGAGACTGAGAGCGGTAGGGCTGGTAGGGAGTGGGGCGAGCGGGCAGGGGTGGGGGGGGGGGGGGAGATAGGGAGCCGGGAGAGAAGGGAGAAGGAAGGGGAAAAAAAGGAGAGAAAAGACTGCAAGATGGAATACTGACCCCCTTGGGAACACGGGGAGTGGTATTTAAGTGGCTGAGACATGGGGAAGGGTGGGGTAGGATGGGTAGGATGGGGGGGGGGGGGGGGGGGGGGGGGAGGGGTGGGAGGTGAGCGGAATGGTAGGGGGAAGGGCGGGGGTGGGGGGGGGAAGGAACCTAAGGACAGGACGTGAGGGGTATGTCGCCTGAAGAATCGTCAATTTATCGTCCAACAGGGCACCATTTATTGCACTGACTGTCTGCTTGCTGTGGAATCGATAGCCGTCTTTCTTTCTGTCTGTCTGTCTGTCTGTCTGTCTGTGGGTATCTACATTTCTGTGTGTTTGCGCATGCTTTATGTTCTTATTGTAGCCCGCTGCCTCAATGTCAAGAACATGTTTTGCTTGGCGCAGAGAGAGAGAGAGAGAGAGAGAGAGAGAGAGAGAGAGAGAGAGAGAGAGAGAGAGAGAGAGAGACGCTCTCATCGTGGGGAGGGGGGGTGGGGGCGAGCGGGGGTGAGGGAGGGGAGGGGGGAGGAGGAGGGGGGAGGGGGAGGGGAGGGCAGGTCGAATGTCGCATACATTAAATCTGTTTTGACACCATATGAAAGTTCACACAATACAAGACGGCCAACGCGAAGGGCGATTTTGTCTTCTCATCCAACGGCATCAATTAAACTCCCCGTAGAAAGGGGCACCAGGAGAACTCAGACCTCCGTCACGATCAACGGATTCTGGATCCGTCCTTGGTTGGACTCGGAACTGCACAACCGATCCACGCCAACATGGAATGGATTCGTCCATCGGCCAAATTCAATCGTTAGGCGAAGCATGGTTCAAATCGGTTCAGTCGTTTTAACCCTTAGCTTGCTGACGGATCATTAATTCGCCCCATACATCAGTATACACCCAAACGTCATAAGCGTATTCTTAGTGCACATTTCGTGTTTTCAAACAAGTTTCGCATAAATCGTCTCCTCTCTCTCTCTCTCTCTCTCTCTCTCTCTCTCTCTCTCTCTCTCTCTCTCTCTCTCTCTCTCTCTCTCTTGCACGTAATCTTGCTGACAAGAAAAAACGAGGGTGAAAATATAATCTGTGTCAGAGCTGTAAGAAGACGTAGACCTGTTCCAGTGGGAAAAAAAAATCAGGGAAAGATAACGCCTGCCTTTCCAGTGCAGAGTTACCTTTTCTCAGTATATGGGTCAAGTAAATAGGTCTAGAGAGTTAAATATTTGATTTGAAGCATGCGCTGGGATAACGATCGGAATATCGCCTTTTCTGCATTTGAGACGCCTCGTTTCTTATGTTTAAGCATACTCTCTCTCTCTCTCTCTCTCTCTCTCTCTCTCTCTCTCTC
>JADBJO010014645.1:42500-46827 GCA_016801955.1 Conus betulinus
CTGGTAGCAAGCATGGGTTGAAACAGGCGAGAGTGGCCAATAACTGTGCCATTCTTTCATTAGTGCATGAAGAATTTTTACATGTTATTAATAGCTCACCGCAAAAACAAAAAAAAAAAAATCGTAGACAAACGAATCACAAGACAGACCACGACGCGTTTCGACCTCTTAGGTCTTCTTCAAGCAAGATACAAGACACTCAGGACAACGAAAATGAAAATGAAAATGAAGATAAGTGATTGCCAGTTCATTTTCGTTGTCCTGAGTGTTTTGTATCTTGCCTGAAGAAGACCAAAGAGGTCGAAACGCGTCGTGGTTTGTCTTGTAATTCGTTTGTCTACTTCTTTTTTTCTTTGGCGGTGAGCTATTAATTACAATTAAAATTTGTTTAGATTTTCGCCTGCAGTCGCCTCACCTTGCAACTAGTGCATGAAAAGTTAGACCGTTCTCTGGTTGGTGCTTCAAATGACCAAGAGCTGACTGTTCAACGGCATGGCGAGTTTGAAGAAGTAGTCACATAGTCACATTACTAGTTTGAATGTCTATATTGCGTCCGTTTCTTTTCTCCCCTCGCCTCTCACATCCCTCGCCGCAACACAAGGATAAGCTAGCCAGCCACCTCGCCATTCCCTTATCTGCGAAACTCGTCACAGTGCTGCACTGGGATGCCATTGACGTCCTATCTGTACAGATCAGAATTCGGGGTTAAACAAAAAAAACACCCCCCCCAAAAAAAAAAAAAAAAAAAAAAAAACAAAAAAAAAAAAAACAACAAAAAAACCCCAAACAAACAAACAAAAAAAAAAAACAAAGAAAGAAAGAAAGAAAAGAGTTCGGGGTTACCACAAAGGTCATGACTGTTGTAACGACGTGCTTTGAATAGATAAACATCGCCCTGATTGTGTGAACAAAAAATATCCTTTTTTTTCTTAATGTGAAAAAAAAAAAACGCTTTTATCGTAGAATTTGGGGGTTAGTAAATTAGTTCAATGACATACGTCGGCAGGGGTAGCAGAATTATGCATACCTTTTGACTTCTTGTGTTCTATACATTTGGTAAGACACAAGGATTTGGTAGTGAAAAGTTCTAGCAGACGACAGGAAAATAAAGGGTCATGTGGATCGTGCTGTTATGTAAAAAGGAGCGGACACTGGATCTGCCACCGAGAAAGGCATAGTACGGGGTCAAGGGCTGGACTGTGTGCTGAATATGTATTGGTAATGGCTGATCTTCTGACAAAAGCTAGGTGCAGCTTTGAGTACAATGCAGAAATTTAGCGTTTGGAACTATTCTGTAACCGTGACTCGGACCAGTTATCTGCCTGAGACTTTCAGGACATAATCATGGTTCCCTATCCTTAAATGTTTCTGGCTGCGCCGAAGTGACATGTACAGAGACGCAATGAAACCACATCAGATATAGTGGATCAGGATCTGTAATAAGAAAATTGTGATCCTACCGACAGGCTGCACACGCCACGGCCTTACGTAAGGGGTCGAATATCATAGACAGGCACAATCACATATACATACATATATTGTATATATATATATTTTTGTTGTTGTTGTTGAGAATCTTTATTATGTCTGAAAGTGGATTTACCTCCTTTTCTTTCCTATGCCCATCAAAGCACATGCCAGGTGGTTCCAAGCAGACAGATTAAAATGAAAGAAATGGGACAGTTCTCAGGAAAAAAAAAAATCAGGCGCAAATTTTGGGCCACGGGTGGGTGCGAAGGCCTGCAATGTGGCATCAGGTATGGTGTAGTTCATGTATTTCTAGATCATGAATGATTTATTCGGCAGAAATCCATAATACCAAGTGAAATGATGGGGTCGGGATTTGTTAATTGAATCAGTCATTAGCGCTTAGGATTAGTGATTTAGCGCAAAAAATTTAACTGTGGAGTGTGGCCACAGAGAAAGTCGAGAAGTACGAGCATGCGTAGTCAGGGAAAAAAAAATGTACCATCGCTGCTAGGAAGCTTGCTGAAATATCCCCCTCTCCCGCCCCGCTTCAGCCCCCGCCTCTCCCCTCCTTCCCCCTCTCCCCCCCCCCCCCCCCCCCAGTTGCCCGTGGTTTTAATAACAGCCTTCATCTTAGTGTGTCTGACATAATTAAAAAAAAAATCCTGATGATCATCCACTGCAATCAACTTTGCCATTCTGTCTGCCTTCTCGTTTCTTTGGACACCGGAAATAGGAGGCGAGGGGATGGTTGGAGGGATGGGGGGGGGGAGAGGGGGTGAGGGTGGTGGTGGGGATGGGCGTAGGAGTGTGGATAGAAGCTGTGTAGTGCAGTGACGCTCTACGTGTGCCTGAGCCTCCTCCTGCTGGCTCCTCTATGCCGATGAGACCTGGACTGTCTACAGCAGACACGCCAAACAGCTTAACCATTTTCACCTCAGCTGTCTCCGCAGACTCCTATACATCAAGTGGCAGGGCAAAGTCCCAGACACTGAGGTCTTGGAAAGGGCCAGCATCCCAGCATCTAAACTCTTCTTCAGAAGTCCCGAACCAGACGTCAGAATCGTCAGAATACACACACACACACACACACACACACACACACACACACACACACACACACACACTCGTCAGAATGCCAGATAGTCGACTGCCGAAACAACTGCTGTACGGAGAACTGAGTCAAGACAAGTGTAAAGTTGGGGGGGGGGGGGGGGGGGGGGGGGAGGAGAAGAAACGTTTCAAGGACTGCCTCAAAGTGTCCCTCAAAGGCCTGAACATCAGCCTCAACACCTGGGAGTCGCTTGCCCTGGACCGCCCAGCCTGGCGAAGCAGCATCACAAAGGGTGCATATACATCAGAGGACCCACACTCAGCGATCTTCCATCTGAAATTGAAGTCACAGTCATCTTCGAAATCGAAGGAACGAACAACAACAAACAACAACAACAACAACAACAACAACAACAACAACAGCGCAGTGACGCTCTATGTGTGCCTGTGGCTCCTCCTGCTGGCGGGATTGTTTGCTGGCTGTCACACCTGTGCTGAAGACAGCCGAAAAGTCAATGCTCAAGGGACGTAAAGCTCACCGCTTGTTCCAAGAGGCGAACCGCGAAGGGGGAGGTAAAAGACGCTCGCCTTGATCTCTGTTGATGCGCTAAAGATGCATGAAGTCCTCGCACAGCCAGTTCACGCCTACTATGGCTTCGCACTCACTAATGAGGCATGTCGTAACTGTTCGAAAATTTCATTACAGAGTAACCTGCTTTTTCCCCCTGAATGTTTTTTTTTTTTATCAGACTGGTTTGTCTTTATTTATTCACTATCATTCTTTGCTTCCAATGAATACAAAACTGTCCTCGTGATGATGCGAGGGGTTCTACTGGTACCAGCTTCCCTCAGGCCTTCTGCAAGTTCAATGCTGGTCGCTTCTTTTCTGACACTCTTTGAGTCTGTCTTTTTTTTTTTTTTGTCTTCTTTGCTGTCATCGACTGTTTTTCTGCCTGGAAATTCGTCCATCTTCTGTGATAGCAGTTTGTGACCTGTCAGCTTGTATTCTGGTTATCTGGCAATTACGTGGCGAAAGTTGTGTACACACTGTACGAGGAAATCTGTACACACTGTGCAGGGAAAGTTGTACACACTGTACGAGCAAAGCTGTACACACTGTACAGGAAAAGTTGTGCACACTGTACAGGGAAAGTTGTACACACTGTACAGGGAAGTTATACACACTGTGCAGGGAAAGTTATACACACTGTACAGGGAAAGTTGTAAACACTGTATAGGGAAAGTTATATACACTGTACAGGGAAAGTTATACACACTGTACAGGGAAAGTTGTATACACTGTACAGGGAAAGTTGTACACACTGTACAGGGAAAGTTATACACACTGTAGAGGGAAAGTTATACACACTGTAGAGGGAAAGTTGTACACACTGTACAGGGAAAGTTATACACACTGTACAGGGAAAGTTGTACACACTGTACAGGGAAGTTGTACACACTGTACAGGGAAAGTTATACACACTATACAGGGAAAGTTATACACACTGAACAGGGAAAGTTGTACACACTGTACAGGGAAAGTTATACACACTGTACAGGGAAAGTTATACACACTGTACAGGGAAAGTTGTACACACTGTACAGGGAAAGTTGTACACACTGTACAGGGAAAGTTGTACACACTGTACAGGGTGCGTACTTCTGTCCATTCTGCGGCGTTTTCCCATTGTACTTTTTTGGCTCTAAAATATTTGTCATTTATTTCTTACGTTTTTTTTTTTTTTTGTCCAAATCTGGGAATGAAAAACTACAGGAAATATCCGGCTGTCTCACAACAGAGCCTAAT
>JADBJO010014646.1:0-20000 GCA_016801955.1 Conus betulinus
CATTATTATTGTCTTTAATGACTGATTTGACGGTCTTCTTTGGTTTTTGGAATGTATTGTTTTGTATTCATGTCACTTTGCACGATGAAATTTTGCTTAATATTTTTTTTGGAACTTTTTTGAAAATTAAAACCTTTTTTTTTGTTAAGCAGCCCATGCGTTTTTTTTTTTTTAAGTATAATTGTATGTACTATTGCAATGCAACTCGGTTATAAATGATCCAAACCAAAGAGGTCGACCTTACAGCAATCTCACCTTTGACCGAGGAGTGGGGGGGTGGGGGGGGGTGGGGGGGGTGGGGGGTGGATGTTTGCCAGGCAGAAAACTCATGTTCTCCAATCGGAGTCAGAGGAGAAGGCATGATTATTCGTCGAAATGTCACTAAGTCAGTTGTGTGTTTCTGTAACAATTAATTAAACGTTACTTGGCGCTTGTTTCATGTGTTGTTCTCTTGAGCAGGGAAGCATTTGGCTGTTTTCATGAGAAAGTTACAGTTTCCCGAGCCACGCTGCAGTGAGGGGGCGGTGGGGATGGCGTTTCTGATAATGCGCCAAATTAGCGATGTAACTAAGGCAATTAAGAGCGCGCACGATCTCGAACGTGCGTTTTGAGAGAGACAGAGAGAGAGAGAGAGAGAGAGAGAGAGAGAGAGAGGGGGGGGGGTGGGGAATAGGACAACATGCTCATTCACTACTGTGCTGAGAAGTACAAGCAGGGCCTGCCCGTTTCACAGCCGTGCTTGTCTTAATAGCTAGCTTTGGTCAGCCCTCTGGTTCGTCTGTCTGAGGAGAGATGCTGAGAGTACGTTTGGGCGGATGAGAGACCGGGATGCTCCCCGGAGGGCGGAGAGAGAGAGTAGAGGAAAAGATGATAGTATGTATGCGAGCGGTAAGAACAAACACGCAACTGGCGAACGAGTTGCAGAACCCCCCCCCTCCCTGCTCCTACGGGCACACACAACACAGACACGGAGCGGCACGACATCACACAGACACACGCACGCACGCACACAACACAACACACACTACACAAAACACCAAAACAGCACACCAACACACCCAGTACATTGAGAGAGAGAGTTTTTTTTTTCGAGAAGAGAGCGAGCCCGAGGGAGAGATCTTGATTTGTTGCCCCGAGATGGCGATCGGAAGATGCCAGCCGTTATTGCAACACACACCTCAAACACAGAATTGATGAGAGCTGACTGTTCGAGAGTGCGCTGACGTAAACCTATTTGTCGCTAGATTCCTACTGCACCAGGAAAGATATACCCAGCTTTTCGTCCCTACGACGTTGACCCGCTCGCGCACACACTAACACCACACATCACAATTTTTCTCACAACACACACAAAATTAGAAGCGCGAGAGTTTTGAGAACTCCGAGTTATTGGCAAGAAGAAGAAACGACTGACGCGCGCGCGCAAAAAGACAACACCACACACAACACTACAAACCCACAAACACTCGACACGCGCTCGCGTACGCAACCGGCCGTCAAGGTGCGCGCGACAGACGGCACACACACACACACACACAATCACACTTGAGAGACAACGGAACCATTAATTGAACAGCATAGGGCAGACCCTTGTTTTGTTCCCGCTCACGACATAAATAATAATTCACTCTTAACCTCATTCGTAGATGGTAGCAGACTCAAGGGCCGCTCGGAAACTGTGGGAGAGGCGGTCGTCCTCGTCCTAACTGTTTCACAGGCCAGCACACTGGGCTTTGACAACGGTGTCATTGCTCTTCTCCTGCACCTCAGTCATCATCAACATATCTCCACTCACACCCTCATATCTCACATGGTACACCTTAATACCTAAACAATGAAGCTCTTCTCCAAAAGGACTATTTTGTCTAACGGCCCGCGTTCTGTCAAAAAACACATGCATGGTCTTGTCTTGTGTAACTGTGACGCTTCTCGTCCTCCACCACCCACACCGATTGATGGAAAGCAAACAACATCAAGGTTTTGGGTCTGCTATTCTTTTTCTTCCCCCCCCACCGCACCCACCCCCACTACGGAGTCCAGGGAGTAGGAATATCCACTTCCCGGACGGCAGGGTTTTTCGGGCCGAAACGAAGGCGGTCACCACTCTATTAGGTCATACGGGTATGTCCCATCTATTGTACGCCTTTGTAGGTATGTATGTACTGTCTCATTCTTCTGCAGAGCGATCGTGACTCAAACTTTCCAGCCCGATACTTTCAGCTACCGGTCACTGTTACTCGGTCGATTTAATCCACCATTTTCTCTTACTCTACTCTATATGTCCTCCGGGTACTCTCCCTCCTGCTATCCATCCTGTAACTCGTGCCAAGGGCTCTGTCTCATCTCATCCATTGGAGCTCGAAAGGGACGACGAGTGGACTCTGGTGGACCGGAGGACTTGTAATAGCCTCGATAACTTTGTAGACTGTTCTACTGATCGAGGACCTGAGATGATGATCCGAGACTGACTGCCCCTAGCGACCGTTTAGAGAGGAGACCTTAAGGAGATTTTTCCTAGGGGGATGAGAGCGAAGCTGGAGACATTTCCTCGCGCTTTGTGTTACATCAGGAAACTGACCGATCTCGTATGAACTGTTCGTGCTACAGAGACTTCTGTGTGTATCTTTCCAAACTCACGCGGACCGGATACTTGTCTCGGACCTGTGTTTAGGGCGTTTCTTATGTTTTCCTTTTACTTTCCCTTTGGGTACTCAATTGAAGCCCAGGAGTCTCTCCTAAATCATTCCGTCGGCACTTGGTTGTTAATTAAGGAATTGAAAAAAAAAAATTGTTCATCGTCATAGACTCTATCTCTTCGCCTTCTATCCTTTATCTCTCTCCAATCATCTATCTCGCGTCACTCCACACTCTATCACATCTCACACAACACACACACACACCACTGCACACACTACACATCACTACACACACACACTACCACAGCAATCCTTATGCGCGCGGCGCCCTTTGCACGGAACGCACACACACACACAAACGACAATAATACACACACACACGATACTATTAGGACACACGCATCGGAACAGCACGCACACCCACAGCAGCACATATCAGCACACACACAACAAACACCAGCGGGCAAGTAAGGTTGGCTTTTTGTTGTTTAGCTAGAATGAAACACATGACGGACCTAAAAATGTTATTGGGTCTGTATAACAGTTGGTGTAGCACCGAATGGAGCTGTGCTATCAGCGACCCCCCACCCCACCCCCCCCCTCCCCTTCCCTGCGCCGTCCTGCCTGCCGCCGTCTCACCATCCTCCGTACCACCCTGTCCTTGCTATCCTCCTTACTTAAAACACCCTTAACTCCAGAGCCTGTTGGTCAAGCTCACTGTGACTTGAGGACAGCCCTTGTGACAGCGGAAGATGCAGACGAGTCGGGAGATTCCACGCATGGGTCAGCAAGAAATGGCAACGTAAATGAACTATGGTTGGTTGTGCTAATGCTAAACGAGAGTAGAGAGAGAGCCAGAGAGAGAGAGAGCGAGAGAGTAAGATAACCACAACCTTTATTTGGTTCTTTCCTGCCCTCTACTTTGAAGACTGAAGCATTTACCCTGATTTCTGTATAGGGGCGTTTTTTGTTCTTGTTATCATCGCTTCTCCTCTTCATATAGTCTCCTCTCTCTCGTTTCTCTCTCCTCTTGCATCTTCTCCTCTCCCCTCTCTACATCTCTCTCTCGTTTCGCACCGCCCTCGTTTTTCGCTTCCTTTCGATAACTTTTTTTTTTTTGTCCTTTTTCCCCATGTCCTCGGGGGTCTATTTGTGTTCGTGTGTTTTCTTGCACTGTTTGTTTGCATACCGCTTATCTTGCATCGGGTATCTTTTCACTTCATTTTCTTGCCATGCATATACTTGTACATCTCTTCCTTGTACTGTATGTATGTATATGTAGTTTGTTGTGTATGTATGTACGCAATGTAGTGTATGAATGGCGGGACAAAGAGACCTTTTGATGTATATTCTTTTATACTTGCCTTTTCTTTTCTTCTGTTTTTTTTTAAATTTATTTTCCTTTTTTTTTTGTTTATCACATAGAGGTCATTTGAAAATATTATATGCTATTTTCTTGTCTGTTTTTTTGATTGTTTTTGTTGTGCTTTAAACTGCTTTTTTCTATTTACTTTTAATTGTTTTTTGTTGTTGTACTTTAAATTGCTTTTTTTTTTTTTTTCTCATTTGCTTATTTGAACTGACGTTTGTCAGTACTTGCTTCTTGGTGGTGTTTGTTTATTGTTACTTTGGTTTGGTTGACGTTATTTGCTTGTATAATCATGTTATTGATGCATACGTTGTATAATTTTGTATTAGGCTGTCGCGTAGAAAAGTGGCGGCGGCAAGTATGAAAAAGTGGCTAAGCAAAGGTCCTTTTTGTATTAGCCCTTCGTAGAAAAGTAGGCTGCAAGTATATAAAACATGGCTAACAAAGTCAATACTTTTACGCTGTGGAATTAAAGAATCACTGTCAATGTATTTAGCTTTTTCCGCACCTTTTTTGCCAGTGTCAAATTCTCTGGCACAACTGCGATCATTAGTTATGTACTGGTAAAATAGGAATAAATTGGCTGACATTTCAGTGGGATTGGCGCAGAGAGACAACAAAGGAATCGCATGTTAGTGCCCTTCTTACTATTTGTTGAAGTCTGATCTGCCTCCTGAACCGCCCCACACTTACTTTGTTCGACAATGAACAGTTCTGGAAACTGGTTCAGAACACTGGTCCGGGGAGCTGTGATGGGCTCAGCGGGTAAGTTTGATTTTTGCAGTGAGTATGTTTGCGGGGTTTCATCTCGGTCCGCTGATGTCCAGCTGTGCAGAAGAAACAATTGGCTGTTCACAGTATATGTATTCAGTTCAAACCTCGAGCCCAGAACTTCATTGATGCTGGGCCTTTTCCACGGCTGTCAAATGGTCAAGGTGTAGATAGACGAAGTAAATGAAAAAAAATAAAAAAAAAAACAAACACTCACGAAGGGTCACAAACTCTGAACATGTCAGATCATCAAACAAGATATTGCATTGTCAAAAGAGATACAACAAAAAGCACGCTGACGACATGGTAGCTAAAACTATTGACTTCCATTTGGCTTAAAGATTAAGGTTGCGAGGTTGTGCTGGCAGTAAAGCATTTTGTCCTTGATTTCTTCAAAGACCCTGAGAGAAGATTTAACATGAACGCTGGCCAGATAGAACACAGATCACACACACACGCACACAGTATTACACGCCACGGCACGCACGCACGCACAATCCACGACACACAGAGCGAAAGAAAAGGGGAAAAAATAAAGAATAAAAATCGCTGAAAATCCAGATCTCAGCAGACGATGTAGAAACTGACAATAGGTGTCCACTTCTACAGACAGAGTACTACTGTTTGGTTTTTTTTTAGTCGCCAGATTAACAGTAGTGAGGAGGGTGGGCAGGGGGGAGGTGGCATGTCAAAATTGTGTCAGCTAAATAAAGTAAAGTGTTTTCGCAGCACAAAAACAGGCAAAATGGGCCACACAGCGGTTGAATGAATAAAAAAAAAAAGGTTTGACGACAGTGACAGTAAAGACGAATATGAATTTTGTTTTTCATGGCAGAATCAGAGAGTAACAGACAGGAAGGAAGATACTAACACACACCATACAGAAGGCGGGGGAGCTGTTTGTTACTGAAAGAGCCCCGCGACATCCCGAAAGAAATGTTGGAGAATGTGTAGTAAGACATTAAAAAAAGAAATGCTTTTGAATGGAAATGAAAGTCGTAATATACATGCATTCGTGTGACAATTCTGTGTAAAGAAAGGATGGAGGTCGCAGTCCGATATACCGATCTACTGGTACATGCAGTTACCGTCACATGAGCATGCATAGTCCGATTTGTGTTTTTGTCGTTGTGTTTGTTGAGGAAATGAAATACGCTGTATTTAGCAGCTTTATTTTGCAAAGTACGAGGGGCTGGAACATATGTGCGTGGTGTTTTGTAAGGTCAGAATGCGAAATGTAAATATCATGAATGCCGGATGGTTCGCGCGCGCGCGCGCGCGCGTGCAGTGCGCGCGTGTATGTGTGTGTGAGTTTGTAATATCAAAGACATAAGTAAATGTCCATGAATGGCGGCGCCGTTTGTGTGTGTGTGTGTGTGTTTGTGTGTGATGTGTGTGTGTGTGGTGTGTGTGTGTGTGTGTGTGTGTGTGTGGTGTGACTTCGAAAACATTGTCTTCTTTGGCTTGTTGTTAAAAGATGCCACGAGGAGAGAGAGAGAGAGAGGAGGGAGAGGAGAGAGAGAGAGAGAGGAGAACTACCAGATACAGCTAAGACCCCACGCCCCCAAGTCTGATGATATAGCTTAGGCAAAGTCTTCTGTTTCTTTTTAACCCTGTTCTGCTAAAACAAAATCATGCTTATGAGACGTGATAACGCGAAAAGTGAAGAGAAAAGGGGAGAGAAAGAGAAAAAAGAAAGAAAGAAAGAAAGAAGGAAGGAAAATAGCATACGCATGCATGCATTGGTCTGACATTTTTTTTAGCATACATATATACGTACTCATGACATCACAAACGCACCAGAGGAATGAGAATGGAAAGAGAGAGAGGGGCGAGTAAGGGGAAAGCTAGAAGAGGAGGGTCGTGTGGGGTGTGAAAGGGGACACACACAAAAGGTTTGATAGTTGGAGCCGTCCTATTGACGTGAGGCCAGAGGGAATCAATCTTCAAGTGTCGTTGGGCGCCGGCCGACTCGATCATGTGTCCGTTGTTTTTCATCAGTTGCAGCCTTTGGGTTGAAGTTTAGTTTGTTGTGTTTGCCGTGGCAGTAATTTTCAGCTTAAGCGGCTTGTTTCCGCGAGATTGATAAGGGTGTGTGTGTTGTGTGTGTGTGTTGTGTGTGTGTGTGTGTGTGTGTTGAGGCGTGTGGCGCATCCGTGTGTGCGTGTGTATTGTGAATGCGCGGACGTGCGCATATAACGTGCAATGCGTGTAATGTGAACAGGTTGTTGGTGCAATTGGCGCTCAGTGCTGCGATGCACGCGCATGTGTGTGTGTATGTGTGTGAAACTAGCAATTATCTTTGTAACTGTGTTTAAAATGATCTTAAACAATTTTTTTTTTTTGTAATACGAATTCTTCCGTTATTTGGAGAAAAAAAATGAAACGGGGGAAGAAAATACCGTGAATAATCCACAGAGTAACTAAAATATTTTGTCATGTGTACATAATTGCATTAACATTGCAAAAGAACACTGTTTTGTGTCTATTTGTTATGTGTCCTGTGTGCGAGCGCGCGCGCGCGTGCGTGTATGTGTGCGTGCGCATATGTGTGTGTGTGTGTGTGTGTGTGTGTGCGTGCGTGTGTTGTGTGGTGTGTGTGTGTGTGTGAAGATGATTTCATGGTGCTGTGTGTGTGTGTGTGTGTGTGTGTGTGTGTGTTGTGTGTGTGTGTGTTGATATTATTCAGACGTTATCCATTGACATGAACAATACAGGGAGGGGCATCATTAGGCAATTCAGAGAGGAGTTGGGGTGGTGGAAGAGAGAGAGAGAGGGGGGGAGAGAGAGGAGGGGCCGGGGGGGTAGGGGGGGTAATGTTGCTTATAGCCCGCCGAACCGCAGAGGGCAATATCAGGCTGTCATCGCGGTGGGGGAGAGAGAGGGGAAAGAGAAGAGAGAATAATATATATACTATAATGTGTGTGTGTGTGTGTGTATATCTTATAGAGAGAAGACTACATAGGTGCAACGCTCATGGATTCGCTTTCTAACTTACACGGTACTTGTAAGATCCACCGCAGACTATGCAACTAAAACGATTTCCCCATTGTGTGCTTTGCAAGCGACCGAGATATACGCTCATGTTGGAAAAGAGATCATGTGGGGCAAAAACATGTGTTGAACTTATTGATCAGTCCTCCCTGCCCCCCCACCCTCCACGACCCGCCCCCCTCCAGAGAGAACGTCCATACGCAGAAATATTAGTTTGTCGTTGAGTCGGGTAGAAAGACCACTTCTGGCGTATGGACTACTAGGGACCAGGAATGAAAACTATGCACTAGACTTTTAGGTTCTGGACGTTAATTGCATGAGTTAAACTCGTTCCTTGGTCTGAAAACAAATATTTTACTGCTCCACGGGTGCTGTAAACCTGCATTTGACAACGCAGTTCATGAAAAAATTTGTTTTGTTTTTGTGTGTTTTTTTATATACAGTTGTTCTCGGGAACTTTGATACATTCCGCTGTCTGTAAGCCAACGATCGGAATCCACAATTGTCTAGTAATGTACCAATATGTAATACTTTACTAAGCTTACACTTCCGTTGTGGGGAGGTGAGGGGGGGGGGGGGAGAGGGGAGCAGGGGGGGGGGGGGGGGGGCGCGAGCGAGGATGACAGACGGGTAGTAATGTGTTCTCAGATGTGTTACGCACAGTGGGTATCATTCATTAAGTTTATCTACTTCTTTAGAAAAAAAAACAAAGGATAACAGATTAAATGTAGAGTCTACGCTTTTGCTTGCATTTTATGCAGCGTGATCCCTAAAGCGGTAGTGAAGCCGAGCTTTGTATGTACACATTTGTTACAGGTACAACGCATGAGGTTAAACCGCCTGACAATAACTTGTTGTACCAGTCACATGTAATACAGCCCCGTTCGTTAGAAGACTATCTTGCTCAGGTATGATAGTATGAAGGACTATTTACAGAGCAAAGCACACTGCCAGTAATAAACAATAAACTCCTCTAGTTGCAGGGTACAGATGAAAAAATAGCATGTTACGTAGAGGAGAGTGCGTTCACATGTTTTCAACGACGGCATGCTTCCCCTTCAACAGTGATTTCCATCGCTGTGACGCGTAGACGGGTATCAGTGGCCCTTATCTACACGCTGATCTATATGCACATGATCATATCACCACACATCAACACCCGATGTTCGCTGTGGAGGCACTATTCATAGTCAAAAAAGTTGTCTTCACAACGAATTTTGAGGGGATATCGTTTAGTTTACAGTTTGTTAGACCGATGAATTTGCATCGTAATCGTGGGAAACCCTGCGCAACACTAGGCGACAATTATATTATCATTTATTATTAATTGCTGGTGAAAGAGCACGATACGGTTGGTGTTTTTCTTCTGTGGGGGATTTCGCGGCTGGTTATTTCCTACTCGGTGTTTCGAGCCACGGCTAAAGCCCCTCCATGGCCGTGTGGGTCCTAGAGAGTGAACTGTCAGTGGTTTTTCCAGGGCAAGGGCATAAGGGTACAGGCGGAGCCCACCCATCTTGGTCCGCCACAGCACTTACCATATCCGGATCCTGATTAATTGTCCATTGCAGTGTTATGCTTGCGGGGGACAAACTTCGCAGCACGAAGTGGTTCTAACTCACGCGACCCCTATCAGCATGCTGCCTCCGGCCAACGGCTCTTACATCTCCAACGGGCCCTAAGTAGCGAAAGCACGCCTAACACGTACGCGTCAATTCGCAGAACAGATTAAGATATATGACACTTGGGTGCCCAGAATAAGACGATATGGCTGCTTCCCCACGTATTTGCCAGATAGACAATATGGACGCTTGTGCCCAAACTAGATATATGACGCCCTCGGAGTGCCATAGTATATGAGGTAGGACGATCGGTGCCACTGGGCAGACAGGGACTAGCGATATGAGACCATCGCAAGCAGGAGTTCGGCAGCATGTCGGACGAAGATTACATCACCCTGTCCTGCCTCTGACTTGGTCCTATCTACTTTTATCACCTGATTGGACAGGTGCATGCAGAGACTGGAACCCCGGGTGCTGCTATGCTTTGAGCACCTGGTGCTTTCTCAATTTTTACGACTGATCTCAGGAAGTTACAAGGACAGCCATGTATTG
Source organism: Conus betulinus (assembly GCA_016801955.1). Lineage (NCBI taxonomy): Eukaryota > Metazoa > Mollusca > Gastropoda > Neogastropoda > Conidae > Conus > Conus betulinus. The sequence continues at coordinate 9,882 of JADBJO010014646.1, forward strand.
TGGTGCTCCCCCAACTATTCAGTGGCTCAGCACTGGTTGCACTAGAAATGGCGGTAAGCATCCTGCTCGTGTTAGTAAAGGCAAAATCTAACAGAAGTGAAATAGAAAATCACAAGACAAACAATACAAGTAGAAAATGTCAAGCAAAGTAAAATTAGGGGATTAGCATAATGCAAATGGGCGAACGGTGTGTCCTGAAACGGTACAGCTGGGACACGCCTGTGCTCCTATTCATCTTACGGCTGTTTGCTGTTGTCGTTATTTGATTCCAGACAAAGCCCAGTCGTGTTTTTGCTTTAAAAATCAAACGTTATTAAGGGAAGGACGATGGAGTCAGATACAGCTTGTCGACTGATTTATACCTCAAAGATTGAGCGCAAGGCGTGACCACACACGAACCTTCGTTATATGTTCATTTTGTTTCATCATAGGAAGTGAAAATGGGAATTGACTCTTGTCATCATCAAATCTCTCTCTCTCTCGCGCTCCTCTCCACTCTCGTCCTTGTGTCTCTTCGCTCGCCACCTACCTCCCTCCTCTCTCTCGTCTCTCTCCCTCTCTCTTGCAAACTCTCCATACCAATGCTTCCTACTTTCTCTCTCCTCTCTCTCCCTCCTCCCCCACGATCACCTCTCCGCCTTAGTCTCTTCACCAGCTTCCCAACCATCTCCTTGGCTCCCTCGTAGACCATCAGTCTGATCTCCCATCATCTCTCACTGGCTGCGCGCCCACTCTCCTCTCTCGTCACTCCTCAGAAGATCTACAAGCACCCCACTCTCTTATCTGTCCTCTCGCTGCGCTCAAAAAATTTCGTCTCCGCTGTTAGAGCCAAAACCTGTAGCTGCGCTCCATGTCGTGTACGTTTATGTGTTTGTGTGTTTTGTTTGGTGTGTGACTGTCAAAAGTTTACAAACGATTTAAAAACCAATTTTTTTCCAAGAATAGGACATAGGCTGAATCTCACCCCTCACTGAATAATGACCACATGATCAGTGGGGAGTGACTGTCGGCTTGGCAATGCTGATTGCCCTGGATCAGACCGCCACGTCATCGAGGTGAACGGAGCACCGTGATTCTTGCCCTTAGTGGAAGGCCTCCTGGAGAGCATAGCTGGACAGAAAGTGTGTGTGTATGTGCTGTAAGCAATAGAACAGATGGCCTCCTGGGGAGTTTCGTCCTAAGAAGGTAAAAGTGGTCTGTTGCGGAATGTGTTGTGTTGGGGGGTGGGGAGTGGGGGGTGGAGAGGAGGAGGTGGTAGGGGATGAGGCAAGAGGGGGGTTGGGGCGAGGAAAGGGTGGTGGTGGTGAGTTGAAGGTTTAGGATGGGGAAAGGAAGGACTGACCGCGGACTGTACACACATAGGTGTATCCAAAAAGGGACAACTTCTGTTATTATCATATTGAAAGCATGTTGAAGAGCGCAAATTTGACACCAACTCGAAAACGCGAATTAGAAAAAAAGTCAAACAGAATTTTACGAATTTTAGAGATTTTCAGAAGGGTTTCATTCACAGGAGACAGTGTGCACGGTGTGGTGTGTAGCAGCATCAGAAATCTCGCAAGCTAATGGAATTTGGATTTGAGTTTTTCATTTAACAGGGCAGGTAGGTAGCAACAACGCCACAGGTTTGTCTACCCAGTGTCGAGATCCCCAGCGAAAACAGAATCCATCGTTCAGCTGTGAAGGCTTTCCAATGGTAAATCTGGTTATACGACCTTCCCAATCTGTGTGTTGACATTAAGGCCGAAGCGACGTGCAAGTTCATGGCTTAGTCCTGAGTTCAATGTGGACAGATCGTGATCAGCTCAGACTGAGGCGAAAAATTCACCGAAACATATTCAGCAGCTGGCTTAGCGTTAAGTGATTCATGTGAAACGTGTGGCGTTGTATTGAAAAGCCGTCTTCGCACTTCTTGACACTGAAAGTTCGTGGTGTTTTCTTTTCTTACTGTTTTTTCCCCTCTTTTCTTTTGTCTTCTTTTCTTTTGCCTTTTTTTCGCACTCAAATTCGCGCACTTTGGTTCGCACTTTAGACGCTAAGGGCTCTTCCAGTACTACTAGCTCCCCCACCTTCTGAAAGTTATATGTAGTAACTTCGTCTTAACTGTCAATTAATCTGCCTTTAATTTTTTTTTCTTTCTGTCGTCTACTGCTTTTTTGTCTGTCTTTGCGGATCATTCTCATATCTTTGTTCTAAAAACTTTTGTTATTTAACTTATTGCAGTTTATGATATGATAGCTTTTTTTGGTTGCTATCTGGCATTTAGATAGTGAAAAATTGAAGGCAAGGTCGGAAATGAATACGAGCTATTGATTCTGCAGTGCCTGAATGACCATATGGCTTTTAAAAAAAAATGTAGGGTTGCTTGAATTAATTAAAATAGTTTTGTTCTTAACGTTTAAAGAAAACAACAAAAACTCTAGGACCGAAAAAATAAATCTGCGGAGTATCCTGTGCTCTCAGCACGTCCCAATTTCCTTATGCCCTAAGATGTCAGTGGTTTTTAACGACCGTACGGCATAATCGCTTTTGTCGGTTTTTTTTTTTTTTTTTTCCTGAAATAGGAGGGAATTTTTTTTTTCATAATGATCTGATTTGTTTTATGATGTGGCTTTTTTGTTGTTGTTGTTGTTGTTCTCGTGAGTTGGTTTTACCACTCCCGAAAAGGCTGGCTGGGAAATAGTGATCACAGCTTGAAATTTCTGAGCTCCTCGAGCAGTTTGACATCACGGACCTATGTATCGTGGTAAGATGACGTGCCAAAGAAACGCATGGGACATAACTGTCGTGGTAGAGAGAGACTGGATACGGAGAAAGGGAGAGAAGATGTTACTTGGCCCCTGACCAGGTCATGCGAACATGCAGTGACAGAATTGATGACATAGCCTACAACTTTCGGGTCCGTTAAAATTGCGGGGGTAGCATACCTTCCAGTACAATGACGGCCATATTATCTCAGTACAAGTTAAAACTTCAGAGAGAGAGAGAGAGAGAGAGAGAGATTTTGTGTGTGTGTGAGTTGTGTGTGGTTGTGTTGTGTGTGTGTGTGTGTGTGTGTGTGGGTGTGAAGAGAGAGAGAGAGAGAGAGAGAGAGAGAGAGAGAGAGAGTTGTCAGTCAGTCCAGGTCGTAGAACAGAGAGAAGACGTGAGAAATGCTTATTTTGCATGTTCTCCGTGAAACAACAGTTCGGAAGCAGTAGAACATCTCCAGGCGGTGCCGTTTGGGACCCCCCCCCCCCCCCCCCCCCCCCCCCCCCGTTCCCCCCCTGCCTTTCGCCATCCCTCCCCTGTCCTCTCAAACGTTCGCTCTCCTGCATACATTTGGGGTCCTTGTTGCCACTGTTATTTTGACACCGAGGTTCCGTACGCCCTCCGTGCACATTCTACATACGCATTCTTTCTCGTCTCTCCTCTCCTCTCATCTGCCTCTCTCTCATCCCTCCGGAGGGTCGTGTACGTCCCTCTCTCGCTCCTCCCTCATACAGGTTCGATCTCTCTCCGCTTTCGATCTCCATCATCCCGCTCCCTCCGCCTCCTGGTCCCTCACTCTTCTCCACTCCCCTCTCTCGCCGTCTCCCTACTCATCTCTAAATACCTCCTCTCTCTCTCTCTCTCTCTCTCCTCTCTCATCTCCCTCGCTCTCTCTCTCGCGCGCGCGCTCTCTCTCGCGCGCGCGCGCTGGAGACACAAGACATTAAGGTCTGACATTATCACTGATGGCTGGAGAGACAACTAAGGAATGGAGAGGCAGACGTTGATTTGATGGGATGGAGAGACTGACAGCGATACCATTGGATGGAGAGACCAACCATGTGAAGCTGCTGGATGAAGAGACCGACATTGACAACTGTGAACTGAAGAGGAGATTGCATTGTTCTGTGACCATTGTCAGAACAGTGCAATTTCTGAATAGTTTTTTGTTTTACGGGAACAGCTTATAAAGCAAAAGGAGGAGAGCGAGGCGGGGGTGGGGATTATGGGGGAGTTTGAAAAGTAAACGAGAGAGAGAGAGAGAGAGAGAGAGAGAAAGAGCCGAGAGAGAGAGATGGAGAGAGAGAGAGAGAGAGATCCAATCAGAGGGCAATTTTTTCTATTGTGTGATCTTCCTTCGAGTTTCATTCATTGTGTGACTTAAAATGTATTTAGCTAAATCTTCAGTTTGTTGAATGTCGAACGACCTAATCAAACTGTGCACACTGATCTAAGCTAGAATTTGGTGTGTGGTGTATGTATGTAGTGTGTGTGTGTGTGTGTGTGTGTGTGTGTGTGTGTGTGTGAGTTTGGGGGGGGGGGGGGGTATTACCGTTCCTTTGTCTAGCTTTCTGGATTTCTGGGTTTTCACGTAAGGAAAGAAAACTCTTGGTGTTTCAGGTGTTCAGGACGCTCCTTGTTCTTTCTCATCTGCCTTCTACTCTACTTGTTTCCCCTCCTCTCTGCTTCCCCTCCCCATCTGGCCCCCCCCCCCCTCCCCCCCCTCCCCCCCCATTCCTCTGCCTCCCTCCCCCCCCCCTCTGTCCCCCTGTCTCATCCCTTTCTAATACGCTGTCCCAAAGCACGCTTTTCAATTCAATTAAAGAACACCGGCCCGGCCTATCCCCCCTCTCTCTCCTCCCCCCCTCTCCTCTCCCTCCCAAGTCCATTCTTCCCTAAGAGCTTTTTGTACTGTTTCTGTTGTATCATCCCTTATCTGTCTGGTCAACGCTTCGTTAATCCGTAGACTACAGGCCGGTGCATAATTTATGTTTTGCAGTGCTTGCTGTCTTGATTTGTCGTCATGAACGGCGTGCGTTGTTTGTGGTGGTGCCTAATAAGGACAGACCGGTCGACTGGTCCCCGGCCAGAAATCTACCCTTGCTTGCATTACCAAGGTGTGATTTTCTCACTGTCTGACTGGCTGCCAGTCTGTATTTGCCTCTGTCTCTTGCTATCTGTCTGCTTGTGTTGCTCTGAGTCTTGGTATCTGTTTTGTCTCGATCTCTCCCCAAAACGCTCTCAAAATCTCTCGCTCTTCCTGAGTTCTTTCTCCTCCTCGCTCTCTCTCTGCCTCTCTCTCCTCTCTCCCTCCTCGCTCTCCTCGTGCACAGTCTCTGACTCTCTCTCTCATCTCCTCTCTCTCGTCCCTCCTCATCTGCCTGCCTGTCTGCTATCTGTTTCTCTCTCTGTCTCGTCTCCTGTCTCCTCTCTGTCTCTCTCTCTTCTCTCCACTCTCTGTCGCTCTCTCTCTCTCTCTCTCTCTTCTGCGGTCTTCCTCCCTCCGTCTGTTCTTCTCTCTCTCACTCTGTCTCTCCCCCATCCATCTCTGATCTGCCTCTGTCTCATCTGTCCTGCCTCCTGTCTGCCTCTCGTTTCTCTGTCTGCTCTCCTCTCTCCTTCTCCTCTCTAATCTATCTCCTCTCCCTCTCTCTACCCCCTCTCTGGCTGCCTGTCCTATCTGTCTGCCTCCTCTGATGCCTGCCCGTTCCGTCTGTCTTTCTGTTCTTCGTCTATCTCTGTTGCCTATGTGCTGCTCTCTGTCCTCTCTGGTCTCCTACCCCCCCCCCCCCCCCCCCCTGTCCCATCTTCTATTCCACCTGCGACCCTGTCCTGTCCACTCTTCCCCTGTCTTTCCCACCCCCCCCCCCCCCCCTTCCCCCCCCCCACATTCCCCTCCAACCCTTCCTGTTTCTCTTTGTCACAACTTTCTCCAATTTCCACCTCTCTCCCCTCGCCCTCCCTACTCTCCGCCCCAATTTCTCCAATCCCTTCTCCCCTCTTTGTCCACCCCTTCTCTCTCTTCCCTTCCTCCCACCCTGAGGAGGTCTCTCTCTCTGCTCTCTCTCCTCTCCTCTGAACTGAAAAAAAAACGGTATTGTGTGCTTTAACTTTGGATCAAAAGGAGGTTTGAGTTGCCGTGCGAAGTGCCAGTCTCGTGGACAGGGTGCATGCATGCAAAATGAAGATTTCCCGTGTGTTTGGGTGTGTTTGTGTGTGGGGGGGGGGTAATTTATCTTCTTAACACGAAACCGTGCCCACCCCCCACCCCCATCCCTCTCTCCTCTCCCGTGTCTGGGGCCTCCCTCCCCCCTGCACCCCCGCCCCCTTTCCCGCCCCGTACTGCTCGTGTCGTGACCGAACGTGCGAAACAAAGTGTTACGACGACCTGCCAAGCGGAAATAAGGTACACGGTCCCGTCAGTTCTTGCCGTGGAGTGCTCTCGGGTACACAGCAGATCAGATGGAAACGGAACAGTGCGTCCAGTCATGGCAATGTTTTTTTTTTTTTTTTTTTGGGGGGGTTGGGGGGGGGGGGGGGGGGGGGGGGGGGACGACTGGGACTGCTGGTTGGCTCTGCTATCATGTCGGAATGACGTTTGTGCGGCACCAAGTGCTCGCTCGGTGTGAAATTCTGGTGTAAAAGCTGTGTTGTGAAGATAGAGAGAGAGAGAGAGTGAGAGGGGGGGGGGGGGGGGGGGGGGGGTACAGTCGTGCGATTAATTATACGACTCAATAAGTTACCAGAGTAAGTTAGGAGTGAGAACGACAGCTTAACCCTGATTCAGAGAAGGCCTAGTAACCCCGAGTCATCAGGTCGATATGACCACAACCAAGCTTTTAAATTAATTGGTCAACATCGTCTTCCATCTCCTGATATATTACCGCAGGAATCGTGAAGAAAAGTGTGTAGTACTACTAACGTCTTGATAATCAGTAGACTTGAAAAAACACATACAAGAATTTTAAAAACTCTCCTTCCCTACCTCCCACCCTCTCTCTCCCATGTGATAAATATAAATGTGAATAATTTGAGAACAGTTGTGTGTTATACTTTTGCAGAACAAAACTTGTTTCCCAATGTGGTAATAGTCCTGAAAAGGCCGTGTGTGGTCGGTCGACCGTTGTAACAAACTGGAAAAAAAAAAAAAAAAAAAAAAAACCGTTCCGTTCAGGTGTAACGTCAGACTGGGATAGCCAGCGGCGAGTAAGGGTGGAGACCTGTCCGACACTACACTCACTCCGTCAGAACATGTTTCAGCCTTCCAGCAACTGTTCACTGGCATGTCCGGTGCGTTTGGCTTGGTACCCCACCTGTTCACCAGCAGGTGAATAACAGTGTTATCAGCCACCAATCGGAAAAGGTCGTTTACAGATTTCGGCGAATCGGGTAGCCCGACGTATACATGAAGATAAGAGACAGAACTGAAAAACAAAAGACAAAACTGAACTGTGATTCAGCTCTTTTATCGTGTAAAACCCATCTCATTTTTGACACAAAGCAAGATAAACACTGTCCTTCAGGGTGAAAGATCGGAAAGGAGATCGTTTCTCATGCTGATCAATTGAGTATGTGTTCCCTCATGAACCAGAAATAGGCACGGCGTTTGATTGGTAGACAAGCGGGCTGAATTCTCAGGTAGGTAGTGGTAACACTTTACTTTTCTTTACTTTACTTAAGTAGTACAGCTGTAGTCAGGCTAGTCGCCTGTCAGCCGGTCGCTGCAGCAGTCAGTGCTTGTCTCTTCTTCATTGTTTGCACACTCAGCTAGTAACAGGTTGGCGCGCACGGGTTTGGGCGCTTGAAACCAGTCCGAGTCCAAGGAAAACGTATAATCTGCCCATAACTTTGTCAATCCTGCTCTCTTGAAAAACGTTGAGAGAGGGCGCAGACAGACACCACATGTTCAGGGCAGAGAGTTCCAGGCATTCACTACACGGACACTGAAAAAATTCTGGCGGACTGCCATTCTGACTGAGGTGTTTTTTTTTTTTTGTTTTTTTTTTTTCAATTTGAGACTGGCCCGCGAAGTGTGTGAGTGGAGATCGCGCGGAAAGATGTCCTCTGTTACACTGTAGTAGATCCCGGTCAGGTACTTGTAACATTCGATCATGTCGCCACTAGCCCTCCGGAAGTACAGTGAAGGCAGATCCAGTCTCCCGAGACGTTCACAGTAATCCAAGTGTTGGAGTTCTGGAATGAGCCTGTTGCCCTACGCTGAACTCTTTCTAGCTGCTCCTCATCACGTTTAAGACGAGGGTGCCAGACTACATTCCCATACTCTCGGTGAGGACGAATGATGGATTTGTACAGGGTGGGGAGTGACACAATGTCGAGTGCTGTAAAACCCTCTCCGGTAATGGTGGCAGGGGACAGGGACGTTCACTGTGACTGTCAGTTTCTCAGTTGCGTGGACAGTGGTTTGTGTCATGACGATACACACTGCTTCACTGCTTGTTTTTCCCCCCACTGCTATTGCCGATGCAAGACGCCAGAATCTTCATTTTATGCGGGAAGTACTGCCGCTCGCTCGTCTTCAAAAACATGATTTCTCCTCGTTTTTTTTTTGTTTTTTTTTTTTTTTTGTGTTTTAAATTTTGTTGTTTGTCTTTTGGTCGCTTTCGTCAAGGTTCAGCGTGGATTTTATGAGAAAATACAAGTCAAAATTCTAAAAGAAGAGCCAGATAAACTCACAAGCTAGGACATTTATTGTTCGAACGAATCCGACCTTATACTATTTGACAGAAAGAAGGCATCTTTCAAGAGAAATTTTCTTGTTTGGGTTTTGGAATCGGGGCTTCCGGTTCAAAGCCTAGTATATAGCTTCCCTTGGCAGCATTTTTAGCACGGTAGTTTTTTGTAACGTTGCCCGTAATAAGGGCGCTGGTGCTTAAGTTGTGTTTCATGCGTAGGCATGCGCTGTGCGAAATGCTTTCGCGTTTTTTTTTTTTGTTTTTTTTTTTTTTTTTCCCTAAGATTGTCGTCATTGGTGGATTCAGACTATTTCCCCCCAGCACTTTTATGTCGTGCCACTTACCAAAAAGCGCAACCTCAAAACAACGGTCTCTCCATCAAGATCCAATAATGCTACTAGACTCAGGCAATTTTGTAACAATTGAACACACCTCTTCTGTGGATGAGGTGGTGTGGGGGCGCATGTGTACGTGTGTAAGTATGATTGTAAGTATGCGTAATTTTTTTTTTTTTGTTATGCGTTTGTTGAACTCAGTATACTTCGTTTGTGAATTTGGTTACTGAACTTTATGTGTGTGTATCAAAAAAGGATACAGACCGGGCTGTAAGAGAGAGAGAGAGAGAGAGAGAGAGAGAGAGAGAGAGAGAGAGAGAGAGAGATGAGAAGTGGAAGTTGGGGAGAGGAGTGGTGCTGGGGGATACCAGACAGCAAGAAGAGGGGATAAAAAGGAGAGAGTCTTCCTGATCATTGTTTCATCAGATGTCAATGAGACAATTTTATTAACTATTCCACGTAACATTTGTTGACACTTTACGTTTAATGTCAGTACAATTAAAAGTTAATCTGATGATAAACCGGTGCCTGTTGGTCAGTTGGTGTGTATATTTCTCAAAATTCGCCAAATCCCCCCCCCCCCCCCCCCCCCCCCAGCTTGACAGAAAAGAAGCATGCACACACTCTTGAATGACCTAAATCTGTAAAGGGCAGAGAAGGATTCATTGTGTGCAATTGTGTCACGGCAGAATACAATGATAAACTGAAGACTGCTGTGCAGCATGTGCATGCCTGTTAACATCTACGTTCCCTCTTAGTAACATCCCTCTTGTGAGGTGTTCCCCCACCCTCTTTCCTTCTTCTCCGTCATCCTTTGTGAGCGTTCCCAGATTGACAGCACACACACACACACACACACACACACACACACACAGAAACACGCACACACACACACACACACAGAACACGCGCACGCACGCACACGCACACACACACACACACACACACACACACACACACACACACACAACACACACAGACACACACACGTGCACGCACATGCACACGCTCACACACATACGTTCTCGGGTCAAATGTTAATGGAAGGGTGGGGGTGGGGGTGTTTCCAAGCTGAAGTCGGGCTGCCGGAATCTGGCAGCAGATCTTTTTGAAAGCAGAGATGGTGGAGGGGGTAGGGGAGGGAACAAGGTGCACCATTTTGTAAAAGCGGCAGGGCGTAGACAAAGCGCAGGTTATATAAAAGCGGAGGAGAGAGAGAGAGAGATCAAGACACATATTTTATTATTTAGGTAGGGGGGTTGGGGGAGGTGGGGGGGGATTAGAGGATGAGGATGTTGGATTCAATGTAGTCAGTAAGGTGCATTGGTAAATCTCTCCTG
>JADBJO010014646.1:32500-40000 GCA_016801955.1 Conus betulinus
TTGGGCCCTGTTGAAGGTCAGCTCGTGCTGACACAGAACTAGTGATGTGCGCATTTGTACTATGTCTGCAGCTGTCCCGTGGTCTCCGCCAGCTGCCGCAACAGAATGGTTTCAAGCAGTCGCAGCTGTTGTGCCGTTGCCTAGACAAAGCGCCAGAATTGCCACAAAATACCCTGCCTTGCAACCCATCCACGGAGTGTGAAGGGGATGGAATCTCAAGGAAAAAGGGCGAGCTAGTGAATCACCAAATGGTGCACACGAGTGCATGCATTCAACCCGTGTCATGCAGCCGATTACGTGCATCGGGTGGCGTGTTCGTGCTTAGACGGTAGCAATTTGTTGTGTTCCACAAGCATGCGGCTCCGGATCTCACTTCGCCCACTGACCCCAGCTCGTCATACTCACGTGCCGAATCGCTGTTCAATGTCCCGCCCTGCAACCACACGTAACAGCCAGAGACCTTCGATCGTGTTCACCATGAACAGTAGCGGTCACTGTCGCTATCCCAGTCCGCCCTTCTTGGCTTCTGTAACATCGTGTGTCGGTCTACTCTCGGTGCATCCTTGAGTTCAACCATTCGCGCCCCATTGTCAGGTGTGTTGTTATGTGTACGAGTACATCATTCTTCATACTGGATGTAACACCCAGCAATGGATACGGTGTGCATTCGCAACGCCGCACACACAGGGACATTCTACGCTTCGTACCATTCAGCGGCGAGAGGTATCTCGACTATTCGATCTCACGAGGAATACCAGCGCCGGCGCTCGGGGATTGATAGTAAGGGGTGCCTATTCTCAGTGACGTGGTATCGGGGTCTGGTTTACCAGGTTTTTAATTTTTTCATATTACTTATAATTTTTTTTGTAAACTGGTTGGTTGTACGTATACATCGCTTTCCGTGGTGTTTGCTTCTGACTTCATTGTTCCACGGCTTTTTTTTTTTTTTTTTTTTTTCTTTTCCCTGTCTGTTTTCTGTTTCATCTCCGTGCTCCTGTCAGAAGCGTGACCCCAAGCTTTGGGTGTATCTCCGGTTTCTTCTCCACCTACCCCAGCTTGCCCCTAAACCCCTCCATCCCCACCCCTAAGCGACCAACCCCCGGTCCCCCTAACTTGGCGACACCAAAAGCGTCAACACGACTGGCCACAAACATGGAAGAGCGAGAAATCAAAATTAGGTCACCACGAGGGCAGTGAATGGAAGTGGCCAAGAGTAACAATCAAGAGAGCAGCTGTTGATACCTTCACCGATTTGATGCCAGTGCGTTTTTTTTTACTTTGCTTTTATGTTGTGTCTTCTTGCAATAGCTGTCATCAATTCACCCAGAAGCGGTTACACGATGACACGTTGTAGTGGGGAAAAGACAGGCCATACGTGGATTACCCACGCCCTTGTGATTTTCGTGCTGACCTGTCCCTCATCATGCAACAAAGTGAGGTGGACAAACTAATCAGGTCTCATTCGCGAGCGTCTGTGCCCGCTTAGCGTACGTCTCTCTTTTTTCCGGACTCCATCCATTTCTCGTTGTTGATGATACTGTCTGTATCGCTCTGCGGTCAGCTGCTCGTAACATAAGGTACCATGATGTTGTACCTCGCTTGAGAATCGTCAGTGCGGTGATGTACAGAGGCTGACAGTGAGCAAGAGGAAAGACTAGCATATCGTAGCATGTAGAGGCTGTCGCTGTACTCAACTCGCAGCACAAACATTGCGTTTGCCACACATCTTGAACACACAGATGTTAGCAGGAACCGCACTCTTGTGGACTACAATACCACTACACCGCTTGGTAACCTGACGCCTGCACTATAGGTTAACTGATAATAACTACGCCCGACAGAGTGGAGCCTTGGGTGAGTTAATCCCAAGGATAACAAACAGCGGAGTGAAGCGAGAAGCTGCCAGTGTGAGTGACAGAATTAGTATGAAGCCAAATAAGCCGTAGACGACGCGCGCCAACTGCCTGTGTCCCTACAGGTGATGTGGATGTGGTGTGCTGGCGCGCCTAATCGGCACATACTCTTGCTCCTTCCTTGCGGGGGTGCCCGGGGGACTCAGGACCCCTTGGATAAGACGTCTAGCGTGACCACACTCGACATAGTTTCTGGTATCCTGGCTTCACGTACCTCACACAGCAGTCGTCTTCATGAAAGCACGCATCAGCGGAGGACCTTCTCCAACACAGTGTATCCCCCCCGACACAGCTACTCTACACATACACACGCCCATTACCATCTGTACTATGAATCACCGGAACACTTGATATCTGAGGCCCAAGTTTTTTTTCCTTAGCCGTTCTTGTCTCGTCCAACCGCTTCTATACATCCTTCGGGTGTTCCTCCCCGTTCAAACGTACGGTAACAGTTAATCCTTTCATCACACCGGCCGGTATCCGCCGCTCGACCACGGTTCGCCTTAATCTCGTATGTAATATCTCGATGTGCTCAAACGTGTATGTCATATGCAGCGGGGGAGGTGCCCGCGCTGCACCCACATATTCTGATCTAATGGGGTTCACCTCGGACTGAAAAGGGCACAAAGGTAGACCAAAATACGTTATTGAACATCAGAACTTGTCGGATTCGCTGTCGACGTGTGCACGTCTGCTGCACATGTATCGGAACATCAGTTCCTCAGGTTGCATCCCTGATACGACCGACAGTATGGGGCTGGAAAGGGGAATTAGTGGTGGTGTATCTAATCGCGTTGTCGACTAACATATACACACTCCAACCCGGTATATAGTCTAACACGTGTGCCAAACTCACAAGTCTAGGAACTACTGTGTCGCAGGATCACTCAACACAGGAGCGACATCAAACTTTGATCCATGGATTAAACCGTCACATCAGTCCGCATAAAACACACACCTAGCAAGGACTGCGCGGGCAACGCTGTGCGATGATGGTAGGAACGGATGATCTCTGGACTGCTAGGTAAGTGCGGGCGCGCGTACAGTACAGGGGGTGGGGTGGCGGGCGTCACACGCCTGACAACACGCGCGCGGGCGCCAGGCGAGTAACATAGAGCACATCGAAAGGGAGAACACATACGGTGCCATATGTATACCATGTGCAGACAGGAGGGGTGGCCCACACTGTGTGTAGATAAAGCATGACGGAGAGCGGGGGGGCAGTCATCCCCGCGTGTGAGTGAAAAAAACGCTCAGCACCGCGGGAACTGAATAAACAATGGGGAGCGCACCATCCCCCAGCACATCTGCTAGCGGTAGTATCTGGAACTGGAGGGAGGCTAACACTGAGCCTGTGCGGACATTTGCGGGCCCCCCCGTAGACCAGGCACTTAACACCACTGAAGTAATTTTGCAACACAGCAGTGTCTCCTCAGATGGGGTCTCCTCATGACGACAGTGGTATTGATTGGCCCGTGTGGACTGCTGGTGCTAGGGTTGCAACACGGCGGTGTGGCTGGCTGTGGGAAACTGGAATGCGTGGCATGGGGTAATGCTACGGGGGTGAAGCAGAAGATGAGATAACAGAATTACAGAACTGCACCCCTCCTGCCATTCTCACCCCCCACCCTTCCCTACACACATATTAGTGAAAGTAGGGACATTTTCTTACATATTAGGAGATCCTTTTCAGTTCAAAGGCAGAGAGAACCAAGTTCGTATCAGACTGTGCGAGATCGATTCTCACAGATGTCCGACATGAAAAACGGCAATGTCGCTGCCCATCTGAATGTGCTGTTGTTCAGGCTGTACAGTTATAGTTAGTGTTAGATCCCCTAAACTCATCTCCAATTCGGGTATGGCCTTTGTGGTCGGCTGGACTGTAAACTACGTGACTTCGGATGGTGTCATCATTGTCTGCTTGATCACCTTTGGTGGGCGTGGAGGTGAAACCCTGATGACTAACTTCTGCATCAATCCGAGAAAGAGGATCAATATGGAATGAGAACATGAGAATAGAAGAGGTGCTTCCCTCTCTTCCCTGTCTCCCTTGTCGCCCACCCCTGTCCTCCTTTCCCCGATTCCCTGTCAGCGTTAATTGGTTGAGCGAGGGTTGCTGGCTGGGTGTTCCGACGTTCAACCCCTGGCTCCGTCACGTGTGGGGTGTTAGGTTCGTTTTTTTCTTGCCCGCCAACTGATTCTGACTTTTTTATGCGTTTTGTTTAATCCTTACCCCTGGGGAATTGGTGTACTCGTGTATACTTCACCCTCAGATTGGAAGGGTTTTTGGAGGGGGGGGGGGGGGGGGGGGGGGGGGGGGGGGGGTTGGTAGAGTCGAAGTGGCTAAATGGGTAAGCTTACTTGATCTAGTATTTGGAATGTATGGGTTGGTGTTTGTTGTGCATAGTGTATAATCTGAACACACACACACACAGTGTGTGTGTGTGTGTGTGTGTGTGTGTGTGTGTGTGTGTGTGTGTGTGAGAGAGAGAGAGACAGAGATAGAGAAAGGGGGGGGAGGGGGATGAGCAGGTCAAAGTGCCGTTTAGCACTCTCGACACACGAGAAATTGAAAATCCGGACAGCTTTTCTTGCCAGTCGCAATTGGTGACTATCTTTGCTGCACTGAAGGGAAGTAGGAGTGAGGATAATTGTTGAACATAATATGAAACGATTTCTTTTCTGAACTCTGCTATGTAAGGACAACATTTTTCCTAGTGTGTGCCGAAAATAAAGTGAACTTCAAAAATAAAAACAAAACTGAATTAGACTTAGGATTGCTTTTCATTTCTGGTTTGTTTGTTTTTTTTAATTTCTAAGTATTGATGCATTATATTGGGCTCCGCAGTTTGCCAGTTTCTGCAAGCGTCCAAACTATTGGTAGGAAGAAGTGAGGGAATTCACCAGTTGTCTGTGCAGATTACCCTTTTCATTGTCTGGATTGATTGATTCCCTGCAATATACAATGATCGTTCTCTCGGTGAAAGCAACCAATTACCTATGAAAGACGAACAAACACGGGTGGTTGTGTGTGTGTGTGTGTGTGTGTGTGTGTGTGTGTGTGTGTGTGTGTGTGTGTGTGAGAGAGAGAGAGAGAGAGAGAGAGAGAGAGAGCGTTCTGTTGATGCCCACTGCGTTCACACGCACTGAATCGCATGAACTCAATCAGCGCTAACCGTTGAATTGTGTAACAAGACCAGATGAGTTTTGTACTCTGTCGCTCCCCCCCCCCCCCCCCCACACACACACACACACACACACACACACACACACACACACACACACCCCCGCTGTCTCTCTCTTTTATGTTTGTTATAGTCTTCTTCTTTCTTCAATCTAGGTTCAAGTTGATCGCTTTCCATCGTCACAAAACAACATCTTTCTTTTCATATAAAGTTCACTTTTTTACACTACTGTTAATTGGACAAAAAATGAGAAGAAAGGGGTGAAAACTGCTAGCGTTGATCGTTTTTTATGAGAAACAAAACCACTGAAGTATAGTATGTACAGAAAAGTTAAGATTTAAACTGTTTAGGAATGTACGTTCTTTCCATTATGAGAATACCTGCGTTTATGGTTACTGTTCTCAGTCATAGTTTCTCTCTAACCTTCGTTCTGTTCCCGTAAAGCAGATCAATACTTACTCTGTTTTTAATGAACTCAAATTGAAGTCGTACTTGATTGAATGATGATCTACACTGCTTTTACTGTAGAACACATTCCAGGACAGAAGAGCATGCTGTTCTCTCTACCAGTAAAATTGTGACATTTGAGACGCTGCTGTTATATGTTCTGTACTATCTCCTACGTTGACCATTCCAGACACAGCAGTATGCATGGTGATTCTGATGGAGGCTGAAGTCAGGTCAAGAGTGCTAGATTTGATACTTGTTGGTCTCCATGTTACTGGCATGTCCATTCTTGATTCTCATACTTCTACAACAGATCCATTTTCTTTTTAGGACCTTGTGGTTGTCTTGAGTTTGCATATGTGTTGAAAACATAGCTTGTGTTGACATTGAAAATTTCAACATGGATTGTCACAGGCGTGTGTATGGAGCGTGGATCAAACGTAGGTCTTCATGAGAATAGAGCAGGGAAGTACATAATCTGACACACTTTTTTTCTTCAGTGATCAGTGAAGATTTCCATTCAGGTCGGAGACTACATGACAGACTTCTTTGCGACTCTTTCATTATATATCACTACACTAACCATGCCTAAGAAATGCTCACATGTGCGCTATAAATCAGCCAGTTAGAGGAACGCTTGTAGAAACGCGTCATTTGGTAGACGGCCCCAGTCTTCCCAAACGTTTGAGCCCCAAAGCACACTTCACAGCTCTGGACACAAATCAAAACGGCTGAAAAAGTTCAGAAATAGGCATCTTATAGGTTTGAGCCACTACCAGCACACTACAGCGGTTGATAAATCGGTGAATTATTTGTCTCTGAAGTGACATTCCTTTGTTGTTCAGAAAAGATGGCTAATTCATGATGTTCCTTTGCACTTCAACCGAATAAATCAGTCCAACGCCAACCGAAAGTGGTTCATCTTTTATGGGGTTCTATCAGAACAGTTTTTATGCTGTACTTGTCCGGCTTATTCGGGCTTGCAGTGCAGGACGGAACATTTGTGATGAAGAAACAAGTTGTTTATCGACTATAATGACAGAATCTAGCATCTATTGCTGTTCATGTTTTATGTAAATATGACTTAAATGTCTCTGAGAGGGGTAAGGACATCACATGCTGTTCTCGAGAAAAGAAAATATAAAGAGGGGGAGGGGATTTATCGTCAAGTCTGAAATACGCAAGGAGAGGTATTTTTCTAAGTGTTCATCATTGTTCTGGCTATTTCAAAACTTTGATTTAGTGTACTTATCTCAAATGTCCTTTTCGTCGTAACATTCCTGTACATTGTTTCCGTCCATTTTTTAGCTTTCCATTATCTCGGTCCATAACCCTG
Source organism: Conus betulinus (assembly GCA_016801955.1). Classification (NCBI taxonomy): domain Eukaryota; kingdom Metazoa; phylum Mollusca; class Gastropoda; order Neogastropoda; family Conidae; genus Conus; species Conus betulinus. The sequence continues at coordinate 39,382 of JADBJO010014646.1, forward strand.
TCTGGACAAATAAAAGTCTGAAAACAGTTTAGAGACTTGGTCCAGATTTGACAGTTTTGGGGTTTATTTGCTGGTGCCTAGAATAAGTTTCTTGTTGTTTTTTTTTTTCCCCAGTTTTTTTTTTTTTTTTTTTTGAGGAGGCGGACGGCTCCTCAGTATTCCATCCTTGTCTAGCGGTATTGATTTGATTCGTCTCCTCGTTTTCAGGTGCTTCTTACAGATGTTTGTTGCATATTTCCTTTTCCTGGATTTCTGCGTAGCCTTCTGTATTGCTTCAAGTCCCTTTTTTTTTTTTATTACATTCTTTCTTTCTTCAGTTATGTGCCATGCCTGTCTTCCAGTTTCATGTCTGCCCCCCTGTTCAGCTGCCTGCCTGTCTCTCTCTCTATTGCTGCCTGCCTGTCTTTATGTATTGCTGTCTGCCTCTGTTCCTATAGTGTTCCTGTTGTACTTCCTGCATCTGTTCCTGTATTGTTTCCTGCTTCTCTACCTGTGTTGCTGCCTGCCTCTCTTTCTGTCCGTTTCTCTATTGTTTCCTCCCTCTCTTCCTGCATTTCTGACTCGCCCATTACCGCAGTGAAACCTTTCTGGCTTGTTCATTGCTGAATGGCTGGCCGAC
>JADBJO010014646.1:45000-46814 GCA_016801955.1 Conus betulinus
AGAGAGAGAGAGAGAGAGAGAGAGAGAGAGAGAGAGAGAGATTTATGTAATGAGAGAGAGAGTGATATAATGAATGATCCTGACAAAAAGAAGAGAGAAAAAGAGATCAGCCGTTATGGCACACGTGAATTTTTTTTTAACAACGGTAAACAGCACAGTGACGTCAGCAGCGATCATTGGAGCCAAATTTTAACCCTCTCAACAGAAAATCTTGGATCATGGATAGCCTGATGCATCAGTTCACCCATACGCTCGATGAATACTTGTGCACCTTTAACACACCGCTCAATATGGAAAGCAGTCGCTCGAAAATCAGTAGTCAACAGCCAGACTCCAGCTGGTGGAATGGAAGGGGAAGTGGCAGTTGACGTTGAAGCTGCGTGTTTGGTGTCATTCGTATCCTGAGGCTGGGGAAAAAGCTCGTGAAGAGCCGGCTTCCGTTCATCAGGGGAAGGACTTTGTCATGGTGGGCTTCCCTCCACCAGTGGAAAGAGTTTAATGTTGAGGAAGGTTTTCATTCATCACCTGAAATGATTTTGTCGTGGTGAATGGTTTTCTTTTACCAAGAGGATTTTGTGGTGGTGGATGGTTTCTATTCATCAGAAGGATTTTGTCATGGTGAATGGCTTCTATTCATCAGAAGGGTGTTGTCATGGTGAATGGTTTCCATTCATCAGAAACATGTCATAGTGTATGGTTTCCATTCATCAGAAGGTTGTTGCCATGGGTGAATGTTTTTGTTCATCAGAAGGATGTTGTCGTGGTGAATGGTTTCCGTTCATCAGAAGGATGTTGTCATAGTAAATAGTTTCCGTTCATCAGAAGGATGTTGTCATGGTGGAGGGTTTCTGTTCATCATCAGGATGTTGTCATGGTGAATGGTTTCTATTTTATCAGAAAGATGTTGTCATGGTGGAGGGTTTCTGTTCATCATCAGGATGTTGTCATGGTGAATGGTTTCTATTTATCAGAAAGATGTTGTAATGGTGGAGGGTTTCTGTTCATCAGAAGGAGTTTGTCGTGGTGGATGGTTTCCATTCATCAGAAGGATTTTGTCATGATGAATGGTTTCTATTTATCAGAAGTATTCTGTCATGGTGGATGGTTTCCGTTCACCGGAAGGATTTTGTCACAGTGAATGGTTTCTACTCTTTGAATGGCTTTTGTATTCATGGATGGTTTTCATCCATCGCTGGACTGATTTTGTCATGAAGGAAGAAGGTCTCCGTTTTTGAGAGGATATTGTCATGGCAGAAGATGTATATTCATCAGAATGTTGTCATCAAGGTGGATGGTTTCCATTCATCGGATGGATTTTGTCTTATTTTGTCGTGGTGGAAAATGTCCATTGTTCTTCAGGATTTTGTCATTGCGGAAGGTTTCTATTCATCAGTGGAAGGATCTTTATTATTGCAGGTTTCTGTTTAACGGTAGAAGGTTTCCATCACCACTGGAAGGCTTCCATACATCAGTGGCATATCATGAACATTTCGTTTTCTGAGACAGACTGGGGAAATTTACTGTCCCTGTCCGTTGGTCAAACGAGGAACAAAAAAGATGTTAAACAAAGTGAAACAAACAAAGGCAGGGGAGGAGAGGATGGGTGGGGGTGGGGTGCTTTGCACATGACATTTTAGCAGCTTTTATTCTCCTATGAAAATTGGTAGTCAGTCATGTGCTTTTTTGTGTGTGTGTGTGTGTTGTGTGTGTGTGTGCGTGCGTGCGTGCGTGCATGCATGTGTGTGCGAGCGTGCGGTGTGGGTGAGTATGCATGTGTTCAGTTGTTAAAAGTGTTTTGTGAGCCCATCGATTTT
>JADBJO010014647.1:0-7500 GCA_016801955.1 Conus betulinus
TCAAAATACATCTTCGAAAAAAACATACCCGATTTTTGTTAAAAATCTTTCCACAATAAAATCTCAGATCTGATGAAAAATGTTAATCTCTTTCAAGAATTCAAAGATCGCATCAGGTAGAAACACCTCTGAATAAGATTTTCATGGAATCTGCTGTAAAATGTTTGTATGCAGGTCTCTAAAAGAACATGTTTCATGGTACATGACAGAATCCCAGACACTCTAAAGGTAAATGAGTAATGAATGAATGCCTGGTGTGCAGCCGGCACAGAACTGTTTCTTCTTTGCGTGACCACGAGGTGGATGAGAGGAACTCTTTTAGGTTTGGACGGATCTGGAAGAGTTTGTTATCTGTCTGTGTATTTCAATCCTCCTGCCAGAGGTCGCTGACATAATCATTACCTTTTGGTTTTTGATCTGTGTGGGGATAGATATGTCAAGACAGTTTCCCTGTTGTGGCATTCTTGGCTAAACGATCTGCCATTTCATTCCCTCCAATGCAAACATGACCAGGAACCCAAGCCAGAACGATGTTGTGACCTTCCACTTTCAATGTAGTAAAAATTTTTTTCACGTGTAGAAGTTCAGAGGATGGATGAAATCACTCCTACAGCACTGACTTTCATTAGACCCTGAATTAACGATACAAAGTAGACTTTGGCAAGGGGAAAAAAAAAACTCTGGCTCAACAGACTTTCCACACAACTGAAGTCTGAGCTTCATCTTAATTTCAACTGTCAAAAACATTTTTTCCTCCTCCTAACCAAATCTTTAAAAGAGTGACAACCAAAGCAACTGGTTCACAATGCAGAATTTGGCCCTGGCCTGAATTTTTGTCAGATTTTGATATACTGAGGATCCTGAGTCTAATAATAACCCTCTAGCTATCGCTCCACCTCATTCTGCCTGTCTGTTTCATTCCAAAAACATGTTAACTGGAAAGCTTTGAATGCTAAAATGCATTGCTGGTGGATGACTGCTGTTGTGAAAGTGGATGCCATTTGCAAACAGCTTGGATTTCAGCCCCAGAAGTCTTCTGCTCGCATTTGTAACTATGAATAACTACAGATGACTGTTCATTTAATACAACTGTGGGTAATTTAGTGGCCCAAAGCTCCACTGAATCGATAATGATTGCCAAGAAAACTGTGTAGACTGTATGTGTATGTCAGCATTTGTATTCACTTCAGTGGCAATGTGTCCGATGACAAGAAAAGGGGACAGGAGGTGTGGTGTGTGTGTGTGTGTGTGTGTGTGTGTGTGTCTGTGTGTGTGTGTGTGTGTGTGTGTCACTGTTACAGCTGGATTCCAGATTTTTTGTAATAAAAATAAGTGACCACAGTAGTCATTACATACATCACAAACATACAAACACACATATGCACACCTAACAACATCCACTACAACACTTCTGTATGAAATCTTGTTTTAAATAGTACCCTAGCCTCCAAAGTTTGCTGTAAGTTTGCTTGGCACTCTAAAAAATTAACATTGTAGCTGCAGGAATGCTACATATGAAAGCTTGGTAGTCAAAAGAATTTCTTACATGCAAAAGTACATGGAGGAATTTGTTTACCTGTAGAAAGTATCTATCACAAAACTCTTCGTTCACTGGTTTGGATCACCTCACCATGTATAACCTTTGTTTACCTGTAGGAAAAATCTATCGCCAAACTCTTCGTTCAACTTGTTTGGATCACCTCACCATGTAGAAGCAGAATACAAGCTCAGGTGATCAAAACAAGAAAGAACAGGCACACACATAGAGCCCTCTGATCAAAACAACAAAGAACAGGCACACACATAGATCCCTCTGATCAAAACAACAAAGAACAGGCACACACATAGAGCCCTCTGATCAAAACAACAAAGAACAGGCACACACATAGATCCCTCTGATCAAAACAACAAAGAACAGGCACACACATAGATCCCTCTGATCAAAACAACAAAGAACAGGCACACACTTAGAGCCCTCTGTTCAAAACAACAAAGAACAGGCACACACACATAGATCCCTCTGATCAAAACAAGAAAGAACATGCACACACATAGATCCCTCTGATCAAAACAACAAAGAACAAGCACACACATAGACCCCTCTGATCAAAACAACAAAGAACATGCACACACATAGATCTGATCTGATCAAAACAACAAAGAACATGCACACACATAGACCCCTCTGATCAAAACAAGAAAGAATAGGCACACACATAGATCCCTCTGACCAAACAACAAAGAACAAGCACACACACACATAGATCCCTCTGATCAAAAACAAGAAAGAACAAGCACATAGATCCCTCTGATCAAAACAACAAAGAACAGGCACACACACACACATATCCCTCTCTCATTCTATGAAATGCACTGAATGGCTTCACATTGGCTGATGAGGTCCCTACATCATGACGACCCCCAGGGCTTTCAACAGGGACACACAAACTAACCCACCAATCAGAACTGAAACACGATAAAAGACTTGCCATCGATGGGGGTTGACCAGGAAAGACGCTGTACAGCCCGCCGCACAACCGGAGATGAAGGAATGGTAGAACACAGCCTGCTCGCTTCCCTCACGCCTCTTCCCCTGCAACACAGCAAGAACCCTCCACCATCACACTGCATTCCTGTCACACAGCAAGCACCCTCCACCATCACACTGCATTCCTGTCACACAGCAGCACCCTCCACCATCACACTGCATTCCTGTCACACAGCAAGCACCCTCCACCATCACACTGCATTCCTGTCACACAGCAAGCACCCTCCACCATCACACTGCATTCCTGTCACACAGCAAGAACCCTCCACCATCACACTGCATTCCTGTCACACAGCAAGCACCCTCCACCATCACACTGCATTCCTGTCACACAGCAAGCACCATCACACTGCATTCCTGTCACACACAAGCACCCTCCCACCATCACACTGCATTCCTGTCACACACAGCAAGCACCCTCCACCATTACATTTTATACCTGCAAAACTTCTAAAGTCAAAATTCATGAATCAGGGGAAGAACGAGGTGGGGTGGGCTGAAGAGAGGGAGTTCAGCTTTTGTCAAAACATTTCTAACCACCTTATGCATCAGCCAACACATAATGCGTATAAAAAGGAAATGCATATTCCACACGTACAATTGCCTGTATTCTAACATCATTTGAATTTCATTCTGCTATTCTCATCATCTCTTTTGAATGGAAATTCCAGATTCTTTTTTTCACTATGTTCAGGGTTTTGGAAGTAATTTCTCTATTAGGAATATTTCTTAAAAGTTCAGAAGGTTGGCAGCTATGAGACTTGTTTGTTCGTGAACTATTTTTGTTATTTTTCAGTGTGTGTGTGTGTGTGTGTGTGTGTGTGTGTGTGTGTGTGTGTGTTGTGTCTGTGTGTGTGTGTGTCTGTCTGAGTGCATATGTGTGTGTGTGTGTGTATGTGTATGTGTGTGTGTTGAATCTGAAGCTAGCAATCTACGTTTCAGACCAAATGAGAACCATAAACATGTAGGAATATGGATTGGTGATTAACAAGAAACAACCTATTACATATCAACAGCCAAATTTTCAACGGATTTATGTGATGTCAAAATCGATCCCTGTGATTCTAACACACTGACATATTTCCATTAAAGGACAAAAAATCATCATCTCTCTCTGAGACTGAAGTAAACAGAATGAAAACAACTTTCAGTAGAATTTGTGAAAACAAGGGAATGACAGAAACAAATCACCCGACTGGACTACACACAAAAATCCATTGAAACACAAACTCTCAACAACACAAATGCTTCATACCAGTTTTTTTAGGTTTGCAAACAGCGGGAAATAAATGGCCGAGAAGGTGATGTCTCGCAACGCCGTGTGTGCACCACACCCTTGATACAATCCCAGAATGCCACGCTCGTGGACAAGCTGCAGGGCGATCTTGGTGGCAGACATTTTGGCCGCAGGTTTGCCGCCTTGGACGCCATTTTCCACTGCTTGCCCACTGCTGCCAGGTCGATGCTGGCTGCGGACACAATGTACCACACACCATCAACCAGACCTTTTAAACTGCTGTGAGAAAGAAAAGCAGCAGCATGACTTAAATAAACAAAAACTCATTGCCATCCCCACATAATATTCAGAGTCTACATCCTATTCAATTAATTTGTTACAATAACAACTAACAACAACAACAAACTATGGAGACTTTTTCTTACAAGGAGCCCTCATAACATATGTTATTATCATTATCATGAATACTTATATAGCACCTATCTTTGGCTGGAGACTAAACTCTACAAACTTTACAATCCACACTCGTTTACATCCAACAGGCTGCCCTGCCTGGTAGTGCCGACTGAAGAGCTGCCAGCTGGTGCTTCATTCAGTCGTTTCCCATGTCATCCAGTAAATATCGTTCAGTATTGTTCACTCTGTTTCCTTACTTCCTTCATTCTTCTCATTTCTCAAGCAGGGTGCTTGCTATGTGTAATGTGTCATCCATACCAACGGCCAAACTGGCCTTCTCTTCCAAAAGTTTGTGATGGGATTTTACACGTGTGCAAGATGTTATGCGCACGTTCACACACATAACCTCAGTTTCTAGTCTCATTCTAAGGGCTATCTATATTCATAAGATAGTGTTACTAAACTCAATGCATAAAAACCAGTCCTTAGGCATCAACGGTCAGTAAAAAGTTTTTCTTTTCTCTTTTCTTTTTCTTTGTTTCTGGTGTTGTTCGTCCTGTTTCCTGTGGTCCCACACTGGCAAATTTCTCACACCACCCATTCTGACTCTCTGATGTGCAGCCACACCCAGGATCATCCTGTCAGTGTCCCATCACCAGCCCATGGATCTATGAATATCAGCAGCCATGAGGCCCTCCACCAGAGGATACCCTGCACTGCTGCTGAGTCACCTCAATGGTGTTCAGCAGTGCGTGCTTCTGATCCAACATGTGCAGAGTCACCTCAATGATGTTCAGTGCAGAGTCACCTCAATAGTGTTTAACATGTGCAGAGTCACCTCAATAGTGTTCAACACGTGCAGAGTCACCTCAATGGTGTTTCAACACGTGCAGAGTCACCTCAATCATTATTCAATGGTGTGTGCTTCTGACCCAACATGTGCAGAGTCACCTCAACTCTACACACGTGCAGAGTCACCTCTCATGGTGTTCAATGGTGTGTGCCTTGACCCAACATGTGCAGAGTCACCTCAATGGTGTTCAGTGCAAGAGTCACCTCAATGGTGTTCAACATGTGAGGAGTCACCTCAGTAGTGTTCAACATGTGCAGATCCAGTATGGTGTTCACCATGTGCAGAGTCACCTCAATGGTTTCTCACCATGTGCAGAGTCACCTCAATGGTGTTCACCATGTGAGGAGTCACCTCAATGGTGTTCAACATGTGCAGAGTCACCTCCATGGTGTTCAACATGTGTGCAGAGTCACCTCAATGGTGTTCAACATGTGAGGAGTCACCTCAATGGTGTCAACATGTGCAGAGTCACCTCAACATGCAGAGTCACCTCAACCATGTGCAATGGTGTTCACCCATGGTGTTCACATGTGAGGAGTCACCTCAATGGTGTTCAACATGTGAGGAGTCACCTCAATGGTGTTCAACATGTGCAGAGTCACCTCAATGGTGTTCAACATGTGCAGAGTAAAAACAATGGTGTTCAACATTGCAGAGTCACCTCAATGGTGTTCAAAATGTGCAGAGTTTCTGGTTTCAACATGTTCTTTGTCACCTCAATGGTGTTCACCATGTTCCTCAATGGTTTCACCATGTGCACAGTCCCTCAATGGTGTTCAACATGTGCACAGTCACCTCAATGGTGTTCAACATGTGAGGAGTCACCTCAATGGTGTCAACATGTACAGAGTCACCTCAATGGTGTTCAACATGTGCAGAGTCACCTCAATGGTGTTCAACATGTGCAGGGTCACCTCAATGGTGTTCAACATGTGCGGAGTCACCTCAATGGTGTTCAACATGTGCGGAGTCACCTCAATGGTGTTCAACATGTGCGGAGTCACCTCAATGGTGTTCACATGTGAGGAGTCACCTCATGGTGTTCAAACATGTGCAGAGTCACCTCAAGTCACCATGTGCGTGCTTGTGTTCAACATGTGCAGAGTCACCTCAATGGTGTTCAACATGTGCAGAGTCACCTCAATGGTGTTCAACATGTGAGGAGTCACCTCAATGGTGTTCACCATGTGCAGAGTCACCTCAATGGTGTTCAACATGTGCAGAGTCACCTCAATGGTGTTCAACATGTGAGGAGTCACCTCAATGGTGTTCAACATGTGCAGAGTCACCTCATGGTGTTCAACATGTGCAGAGTCACCTCAATGGTGTTCAACATGTGCAGAGTCACCTCAATGGTGTTCAACATGTGCAGAGTCACCTCAATGGTGTTCAACATGTGAGGAGTCACCTCAATGGTGTTCAACATGTGAGGAGTCACCTCAATGGTGTTCAACATGTGCAGAGTCACCTCAATGGTGTTCACCATGTGCACAGACCCCTCATGTGTTCAACATGTGCAGAGTCACCTCAATGGTGTTCAACATGTGCAGAGTCACCTCAATGGTGTTCAACATGTGAGGAGTCACCTCAATGGTGTTCAACATGTGCAGAGTCACCTCAATGGTGTTCAACATGTGCGGAGTCACCTCAATGGTGTTCAACATGTTCAGAGTCACCTCAATGGTGTTCAACATGTGCGGAGTCACCTCAATGGTGTGTTCAACATGTGTGTGCTTCTGTGTTCAACATGTGCAGAGTCACCTCAATGGTGTTCAACCATGTGAGGAGTCACCTCAATGGTGTTCAACATGTGCAGAGTCACCTCAATGGTGTTCAACATGTGCAGAGTCACCTCAATGGTGTTCAACATGTGCAGAGTCACCTCAATGGTGTTCAACATGCTTCTGATCCAACATGTGCAGGTGATCAGCTTCTGTTTCTATGCCCCTGCTGATGACAGAGACAAGGACTCAGGCTCAGTAAGCGTTCAGTCACTCATATGTGGAGCATGTTTCCATTTCCTGTGTCTCCTTTCAGATCAAAGGAAAAAGAAACAAGAATAATCCATCCAAGTTTTTCTCTCATATCCGAGAGCAATGATGGCTGTGTGTGTGTATGTATATATGTGTGTATGTGTGTGTGTGTGTGCAGGGTGTGTGTGTGTGTGTGTGTGTGTGTGCTGTGTCCGCATGTGTGTGTGAGTTGTGAGAGAGCTGAGAGAGAGAGAGAGAGGTGAGAGAGAGAGAATGCCTGTGTGTGTGTGTGCGTGTCAGCTCACATGTGTGTGTGTGTGTGTGTTTGTGTGTGTGTGTTTCAGAGCATGTATAAATAATGAAATAAGTGTATGTGTGTGTGTGTGTGTGTGTGTGTGTGTGTGTGTATGTGTGTGTCCAATGTGGTGTGTGTGCGCCTCTGTGTGTGTGTGTATGTGTGTGTGTGTGTGTGTGTGTGTGTGTGTGTGTGTGT
>JADBJO010014647.1:10000-22500 GCA_016801955.1 Conus betulinus
ATACTTTCAAAGTAGCAGTGTCGAAGACAGTGCCTGTGACAGCCTCTTACCACTTCTGCCTGCGTCCTGCATCTGGATCTTCAGCAGCTCCATGGGCGTGGTGACAATGATCTGACACATCCCCCCCCCCCGCCCCCGACGCAATCTCCCTGGGTAAGGTCAGCTGACCCCTGTCATGACACACCGTCTGACGTGACGTGACACACACAGCTTCACACTGACACTGACACATGCTAAAAAAAAAACCCCACCATGATGACCGCGGCACATGCTAGAAACACTGCTTGACACTGACACTTGCAAAAAATGCACCATGATGACCGTGGCACATGCTAGAAAAACTGCTTGACACTGATACTGACACTTGCCCAAAAATACACCATGATGACTGGCACACGCAAGACACAAAATGAAACGGACAGCGATGTGTACCAAATGTAAGACACTGATAGCAGTGTGTGCCAAACACAATTTGACACTAATAGTGAGACAGACCAAACTCTACATGACACACGCTAAATGTTGAATGACACTGACAGTGAGAGCTACTGAACACTCCATGACACTGACAGAAAGATATACCACATGCAATTCAACATTGACAATGCAACTTGCCAAACTTCACACGACACACTGACAGTGACACATGCTAAACACAATAAGACATAGCTAGTGACACATCAAACATGAGACTGCACCGATGGTGACATATGTACAAAACAACATGACACTAAAAGTGATGTATGCCAAACACGACATAAAGATATAGATGCATGCCAAACACGATATAAAGATATAGATGGATGCCAAACATGACATAAAGATATAGATGCATGCCAAACATAACATAAAGATATAGATGCATGCAAAACACATCATAAAGATATAGATGCATGCCAAACATAACATAAAGATATAGATGCATGCCAAACACATCATAAAGATATAGATGCATGCCAAACACAACATAAAGATATAGATGCATGCCAAACACAACATAAAGATATAGATGCATGCCAAGCACAACATAAAGATATAGACGCATGCCAAACATGACATAAAGATACAGACAGACATATGCCAAACACAACATAAAGATATAGATGCATGCCAAACACAACATAAAGATATAGACATATGCCAAACACAACATAAAGATAAAGATGGATGCCAAACACGACGACATAAAGATATAGATGGATGCCAAACACAACATAAAGATATAGATGGATGCCAAACACAACATAAAGATATAGATGGATGCCCAAACACAACATAAAGATGTAGATGGATGCCAAACACGACATAAAGATATAGATGCATGCCAAACATGACATTCACAGTGACATACATCAAATTTTGAATCACATTCAAAATGACACCACACCAAACACATGCCACTGACAATGATGCATGCCAAATACTGCATGACATTAACAGTGACATATGTCAAATGCTGCATGTATCATACTGACACATGCTAAATACAACATGACATTTACAGTGACACTTTCCAAACACAATGATAAACTGACAATGAAATATGTCAAACAAGGCATGACATTAACACTGACACTTGCAAAACAGCATGACACTGATCAGCATTTCAGATACATCCCAGAGCAAGAGTATTCACACACCCTTTTCTAGAAAAACTACAGGGGCTATTGTACCTGAAGCAAGAATTTTCAGGGAAAGGGAAACAGATTAAATCACACTTTCAATATCATGACCATTAGGCAAAGACTCATTTTAAAAAAATCTTTGAATTCTACAAAAAAGGAAGAAAAGAAGAGGTCACACCATACATTTTTTTTTTAAAAAGCGTAAGCATACAAGATTTACTGTTCTTATTTTTTCGCCATGTCACGTTACCAGTGCACACCAGCCATTGTGACACAGACGTTAGCATCGCAGGTTCATAGCTGGGAGGTCGTGGGTTAATTGCCATCAAAGCTATTTCTATTTGAGGGATTTTTCAGCTCACAACCAGCTCCTGCCCACAGCGGAGTTGGCTGAAGATTCATCTGGGATGCATGGAACTACACAGTCAGCTTTCAACCACCTAAAGGATGCCTCCCCGAGAGAGCTCCTCACACCTCCAGACCAACACGCTAGGTGTCTGTGTCTGGACTGGCACTGGGACATGTTATGACAGTAGGTGGAGAGCACAGCCCTGTCATGCAGCATCAGACCCAGAAGAACACCACGGCATCATCCTCATCATCCTCTTTGATCAGTATGAAAAAAGATCAAAGTCTAAGTCCCTTCATGTCCTGCTCTCAAGATGACATCTGTTTCATTGTCCTCTCCATGCGTGTCCGTAGTGTCTTTGCTTCAAGGTCACCTGTACTGGCAAAATCGTGAGGACCGTCGTTAAACGAATGAAGTGCGTCCTCCTGAGGGGGACCCCACTCACCCTGGCTCTGAAACAAAGCACTGATTGCTCTCAGTGGGAGGTTTAGTTGATGTCTGAGGGGGACCCCACTCACCCTGGCTTTAGAGCAAAGCATTGATTGCTCTCAGTGGGAGGTTTAGCTGATGTCCTGAGAGGGACCCCACTCACCCTGGCTCTGAAGCAAAGCACTGATTGCTCTCAGTGTGAGGTTTAGTTGATGTCCTGAGAGGGGACCCCACTCACCCTGGCTTTAGAGCAAAGCATTGATTGCTCTCAGTGTGAGGTTTAGTTGATGTCCTGAGAGGGGACCCCACTCACCCTGGCTCTGAAGCAAAGCACTGATTGCTCTCAGTGGGAGGTTTAGTTGATGTCCTGAGAGGGGACCCCACTCACCCTGGCTCTGAAAGCAAAGCATTGATTGCTCCAAGTGGGAGGTTTAGTTGATGTCCTGAGGGGGACCCCACTCACTCTTGACTCTGAAGCAAAGCACTGATTGCTCCAAGTGGGAGGTTTAGTTGATGTCCTGAGGGGGACCCCACTCACCCTGGCTCTGAAGCAAAGCATGGATTGCTCTCAGTGTGAGGTTTAGTTGATGTCCTGAGGGGGACCCCACTCACTCTGGCTCTGAAGCAAAGCACTGATTGCTCTCAGTGTGAGGTTTAGTTGATGATGTCATGAGGGGGACCCCCACTCACTCTTGACTCTGAAGCAAAGCATGGATTGCTCTCAGTGGGGGAGGTTTAGTTGATGTCCTGAGGGGGACCCCACTCACCCTGGCTCTGAAGCAAAGCATGGATTGCTCTCAGTGGGAGGTTTAGTTGGTGATGTCCTGCACATGCTGAATCAAAATAGGCAGCTCTGAACACCACTCCCCAGTAGTGCAGTGTCTCCTCTGATGGGTTGCCTCATGACAAGTTGACGCCGACTTTTCCTGTGGACTGCTGGTGCTGAGGCTGTGATAGGAAAAGCCAGGGTGCAACTGTGCTTGGGGAATCGCAATGACCGGCATGAGTGTAATGCCACTGAAGTGATGCAGAAAATGCGACAGAAAGTGCGACAGAAAGAAAAGTTATCAGTTTGTAATTCCTTTCTCATTCTAATCTCACAATCCAACTTGTGTTAACGAACACATTCATTGTGCTTACGTGTTGGTGCGGAGTATATGACGAACGGAAGTCATTGCCGACCAGTTTGATGGCTTTCTCTGGAGTGATCAGCAAAAGGTTCACCCCTGACCCTGCAACCAGCCAGTTGTATGTTTTTTGATACAACAGGACTGTATACAACAGGGACAGCAAAGATGTACACAGCACTTATCTTACAACACCTTAAGCACTACACATCTCCATGAGAGTGGCAAACAGCAATCAACATGAACAACACCTGCTTACTTAACACCCGTACTGTATGTATATGATGGTAGCTTCAGTTTAAAAACCACATGTACTGTAATATACTACATACATAAATATGTATAACTAACAAACTGAGCAAGCACACCATTCATTCATTCTATTCATTGCTAACATATGTTGGTGTTCATCGTTACACACACATCACCCACACACCCATCAGTACATAAACATGCAGGCATGCAAACTGAAACTCACACTCACACAGAGACATACGCATGTCCAAAAAAAAAAAAAAGAAAAAAGATTCCATTCCACCCCCTCCCTGAACACAAACACACACATGCAAGGCAGCCACACATACAGCTCAGGACACAGACCTACACCCGAACAAGCAGGAGGAAAGGGAACAGGTCTTACAGTGCATGTCATTATAAAAGTTACCAAGCTGCACAAATATGTTGCACAATCATCATCTGTTAATGAAAAGGATATGCAGTATGGAACACATGATATGTTATTAGCCTCTTTAAAAACCAGCCTCCCGAAGCAAATCTCATTTTCCCCTCTGGCTTCTGGCTTGACAAACAGCTTGTCGTAAACTTGGATTATGGGGGTGTCATATTTCTCACAACCAGTAACTGTGACAAAATGATGAATGAACTAAAGCCTCGTAAAGTAAATAAAATATGATATAAGCAAACACACAACATTCTATAAACAGTCTCTTTCCCTGTTAGCTGTGACTTTTTCAGTCAGTTTTCCAAATTCTTTCCCTTAAAGTTTATTGCAGAGGAAGTCAAACTTTCTTTCTTTTTAAAAAAATTTTTAATGCTTTTAAAATCTTCAGGTCTTTGTATAAAATTTATGGGGAAAAAAAAAAAAAAACAAACTTTGTAGTGTACAAAAGCAGCTACTCTCCGATAGTGAAATGACCAAACACATTAATTCCAAACCAATTCTGCTTGCAGCACCCAGTCATCTGACACACATGCAGATGAGTGGCACACAGACCAAAGAACACCACCCCCTTTCCTCCCACTACCCCTGAAAGGCAGTTTCATGCTTGCCTACATGCCCTCGCCTGACACATGCTGACAACAAACAGCTGAAGAAAGAGACAAACACTGGCTTTTCCCTTTCAGTGTCATCCTTTGAAACTGTGGCATTTCCCTCATGATTTTATGGTCACCTTTTAGCCATTGTTCCACCTGACTTCACCTATCCAAGAAGACCCTCCCTTTTGTTCCAGCTGACATCACCTATCCAAGAAGATCCTACGTCCATTTTTCCACCTGACATCACCTATCCAAGAAGACCCTCCCTTTTGTTCCATCTGACATCACCTATCCAAGAAGATCCTACATCCATTGTTCCACTTTGACTTCACCTATCCAAGAAAGACCCTAACTTTTGTTCCCATACACGTTGTTTGGGAAGCTTTACACGTTAAGATGCTGCACCTGAAGGTGGCAGGTAAGGCAAAAGTGGCCATCATCTGCACAGTGCTTCCATTGAAGCCCCCCCCCCAGATTTAACAATATCATTGTTCTGCTCTCCTGCCCATGTGCTGTGCAGAGAATCTTTTTCTTTCTTGACTCTCGTTCTGCAGTTACAACAGTGGTAGCCCCTTATTTTTGAAGATCTTTGTGCCACTGAGAACAAGCCATCGGAATTTGACCATTTCTCTTCAATGACATGCAGTTTTGCATTTGAATTAATGAGGAATTGCGATCAAATTGGAAAGCTGGCAACAGACAAGAGATTTTAAATTCAACCAGCCTGATTTCATTGATGTCAATCTCCATGGGTTGGTTGGTTGGATGGTTTTTTGTTCATTTACAATCGTGAAAACATACTATCAAATCAATGTTCCCTTTTACTCTGGGCAACTTCAAATCAAAATGTTGCTGAATCATCTCTGTTTTCAGCAACACAGATAGCTAAAGGTTGTGACACATATACATTGTACTTCTCATTCCTTGTTTACACAGTGAAGTTCACATTGTACTTCTCATTCCTTGTTTATATAAGGTAACTCTTCGTTTTTTCACTGCTGTTTTCTTATAGCTGATCAATGGCAGCTTGTATGCAGCTCTTTTTGTAAATGAAAAAAAAATTAATCCTGCTGATGCATCTAATCTACCAGTATGTCTTAAATCCCAGAATAGGTGCTAACAGGGTCAATATCTATTTAAGACAGGTACACCTTACTGACTTTTGAGTACAGCCAGACGAAACAGACTTGTTCGACATAATCAAACATGGTAACCTTCATGTGACTGAGATCAGAGAAAATCGATGCAATGCGTTGAGACTAAAACAACACACAGTAAAGAGCAGCAGAACAGACTTTGGCTCCCACTGTGAAATGCCTCAAAAATCATACACATCCAAATCAATGCTGCTTGTGATGACAGATATATTAATCTTATACTCAATTCAATTCATATGGCCCAGCTGGCAGCAAGGGCCATATCAGGGCTGTCACTCTGTTGAAGTCTGCTTACATTATCGATTAAACACACACACACACACTTACACACCTACACACACACACCCACACCCACACACACACACACACATGCACACACACACACACACACACACACACACACACACACACACACACACACACACACACACCAATGAACAGACTCTGCTATGACAAAAAAAAAACAAAAAACATCACATTTCTTACTCGCAACATTATCTCTTTATCCTGTTCTGTCTATTCTGACATTTTTTCCCTCTGGGCCCCACTCTTTATGTTAAATTTAAACTTATCTCTTTATCTTGTTGCGTCTTATCTCTTTATCTTGTTCTGCTATTCTGACATTTTTTTCCTCAGGGCCCCACTCTTTATGTTAAATTTAAACTTATCTCTTTATCTATGTTGCGTCCCCTTGCATCTATTTTGATGTTTTTCCCCTAACTTTAGCTAACTTTAAGAAGCAAGCACATAATGTTCACCTTTGTACATGCCAAAGAAGCCCTCATTGCGAAATGCGAAGCACAGTCAGGTGTGCACACAAAAGCAGACAGAAAAAAAATTACACACTGATAACACAAAACAGACATACAAAAAAAATGCATGCACACACAGCACACAAACAACACACACACACGCACGTGCGCACGCACATACATATAGGCACACACAGCGTGCACACACACAATCATACACGCATTCTAGTGAATAGACGTTAAATTAAAGAACTAACACACACACACACACACACACACACACCACACACACACACACACACACACACACACACACACACACACACACACAGCCTTCCTCTGTACTCACAAGCTCTGGCACTCTTTGTATATTTACTCACAGACACTAGCACTCTCTGCATCCCTCTTACTTACAGGTTCCTGCATTCTCTGCCAGTCCCTGTACTCACAAGCTCTGGCACCCTCTGTCTTTCTCTCTGTACTAAAAGGCATCAGCGCTCCTTGGTTCTCTCTATACTCTAACAGTCCTTGTCTCTCTCTGTATTTACAGACTCCTGCACTTGCTGCCCTCTTCTGTAAGTTCTGGCACTGTCTTTTTGTGCATTTACTTTAGGCACCTGCATCCACTGCTTCTCCCTAACCTTGCAGACTGTTGCAGTCTCTCAGCGCTTAAAGATTCCAGTATTCTCTCTGTACTTACAGGGCTCTTGACTCCCTGTCTCCTTCTGCACTCACAGGTGCTAGCATTCCCTGCTTCTTCCTGTGTTCACAGGCTCTTGCAAACCACTCTTTCTACACTCACATGCTCTTGCATTCTCACTGTACTCCCAGACTTTGGCACTCACTGCCTCTTGCTATATTCCCGGGCTGTAGGACTCCCTGTCTTTCTGTGTATTCCCAGGCTCTAACATTCCCTGTCTTTCTGTGTATTCCCAGGCTCTAACATTCCCTGTCTTTCTCTGTATTCCCAGGCTCTAACATTCCCTGCCTTTCTCTATATTCCCAGGCTCTAACATTCCCTGCCTTTCTCTATATCCTCAGGCTCCCTCCCCTCCCCTCCCTCCCACCCTCTATACTCACACACTCTCTCTATACTCACAGACTCTCTCTATACTCACACACTCTCTCTATACTCACAGGCTCTCTCTGTACTCTTACACTCTCTCTATACTTATAGGCTCTCTCTATACTCTCAGGTTCTTTCTATACTCACAGGCTCTCTCTATACTCACAGGCTCTCTCTATACTTATAGGCTCTCTCTATACTCACAGGCTCTCTCTATACTCACAGGCTCTCTCTCTCTATACTCTATACATTGGCTCTCTCTCTATATATATACTCACAGGCTCTCTCTATACTCACAGGCTCTAGCCCTCCCTCCCACCCTCTGTACTCACAGACTCTCTCTATACTCATTGGCTCTCTCTCTATATATATACTCACAGGCTCCCTCTATACTCACAGGCTCTCTACACTCACAGGCTCTCTCTATACTCACAGGCTCTCTCTATACTCACAGGCTCTCTCTATATACTCACTGGCTCTCTCTCTCTATATATACTCACAGGCTCTCTCTATACTCACAGGGTCTAGCCATCCCTCCCACCCTCTATACTCACAGACTCTCTCTCTATACTCATTGGCTCTCTCTCTATATATATACTCACAGGCTCTCTCTATACTCACAGGCTCTAGTCCTCCCTCACACCCTCTATACTCGCAGACTCTCTATACTCATTGCTCTCTCTCTCTATATATATACTCACAGGCTCTCTCTATACTCACAGGCTCTAGCCTTCCCTCCCCACCTCTATACTCACAGCTCTCTCTATACTCACAGGCTTTCTCTATACTCACAGCTCTCTCTCTCTCTCTCTCTCTAAACTCACAGGCTCTCTACACTCACAGGTTCTTACTATACTCACAGGCTCTCTCTATACTCACTGGCTCTCTCTCTATACTCACTGGCTCTCTATGTATATACTCACAGGCTCTCTCTATACTCACAGGCTCTCTCTATACTCACAGGCTCTCTCTCTCTATACCCACAGGCTCTCTCTCTCTATACTCACAGGCTCTCTCTCTCTCTATACTCACAGGTTCACAGGCTCTCTCTCTACTCACAGGCTCTCTCTCTCTATACTCACAGGTTCTCTCTCTCTCTACTCTCACAGGCTCTCTCTCTCTCTATACTCACAGGCTCTCTCTCTCTCTATACTCACAGGCTCTCTCTCTCTATACCCACAGGCTCTCTCTCTCTCTACTCTACTCACAGGCTCTCTCTCTCTCTATATTCACAGGCTCTCTCTCTCTCTCTACTCACAGGCTCTCTCTCTCTCTCTATACTCACAGGCTCTCTCTCTCTATACTCACAGGCTCTCTCTCTCTATACCCACAGCTCTCTCTCTCTCTCTCTACTCACAGGCTCTTGTAGTACAGCTGCCTCCAGGCCCCGGCTGCTGCTGGTTCTGGAGGCGGGTCTTGACCAGGTCGATGGGAAACACACAGGTCACCCCCACGATTCCTGCAATGCCCCCGTTCACTATCCGTGGCAGAAAGCTATGGCATAGGGGTGAACGAGCCTTTCAGTTACTACTTTCACCTTCTGCTTCTCTATTCCTACCTCCCTTTACAGGAAAATGGAAAAAAAAAAAAAGCTTGGAAAGGGAGAGGGAAGGGTGAAGGGACATACAAAGGGAGGTAAGGGCAAGAAAGTTTTGTTGGTGTTCTTGTTTTTTAATGCTAAAAATACATCTTTAAAGGGTCACATTTAATCCCAGATCCCCCAGTCCTCTCCTCATTGGTCTCCCTCCAAGTCCTCTCCTCATGTGCCTGTGTGTGTGTGTTGAGTGTGTGTGTGTGTGTGTGTGTGTGTGTGTGTGTGTGTGTGTGTGTGTGTGTGTGTTCACCTTTTTTTTTTTTTTACCCTTGGGATGATGAGGGTGGGGAAAAGAGGTTGGGGTAGAGTACAAAGTATCCTGATATTGCTTTTCAGTATATTATATTTGGGGCTTTACTGGGAAAACAAAGAAGAAAAAAAAAAGAAGAAGAAGAAGAAGAAGAAGAAGAAGAAGAAGGAGGAGGAGGAGGAGGAGGAGGAGAGCAGGAGCAGGAGGAGGCGACATTTCTACCAATCTGTCTAACCAATTCAGCATTCAGGCTTTTGTCCTGACAAACAAAACCTGAACTTGTTACCATCACTTAACACGACCCAGAAAGAATGACGCACGACCCAGAAAGAATGCTGCAGGCTATAAACTACCAGACGGTCTCACAGCTGATCTCATGTTACTAGGCCCATCTTTATTTTCTGGGCAACTAAAATGTGAAAAGTAGTTTAAGGTTGGAGAGGTTAAGAGCAACATGCCAAAATATCCTAACAGCCTACGCTTTCATGGGAGTGAAAAAGAGACAACGGTAGTGATTTAACTCACTAACTTTGCTATCAACATCAAGTGATACAACAGAGACAGAGAGAATGAGACAGTGGCAAAAAGACTGAGAAAGAAAAAGACAGAGGGACAGACAGACAGAGACAGAGAGAGAGAGAGAGAGAGAGAGAGAGAGAGAGAGAGAGAGAGAGAGAGAGAGAGAGTTTGCATCAGAGACTATTTTGTCTATTTCATTGTCTCACTTCTGCCCCATTCACCCCTACTACACACAATGTTTTTTTTTTTTTCTTCAAACAACTGCATACTCCATCATTCCCAATTAATACACACTATTCAATTATCACCTTTCTTGCTGTCTCCTTTTCCCATGTTTCTTTAGCATGACTCCCACCTGGCCCCCCCCCCCCCCCCCCCCCCCCCCCCCCCCCCCCCAACACACACATTCACACCCCAGACTCATCCTGCAACAGCCCCAGACCCAGACCCAAAGTTGACAGACAGCAGCCAAGAGGCCACCCATGAGAGGAGACACTGCGCTGCTGCTGTCAATCACTACAGCGGCGCCTGTTCTGGTCTAACATATGTTAGACCCACCTACTAAGCCCCCTGCTTCACAACAATACATGCTAGGAAGGTGTGTCAAGTCTGCCTTATGGCAGGCAGTCTGCTTGAACTTGCTCATGCCAGCAGCTCTGACATGAACTCACCACAAGTATGGAACAGAACTGACACTGAAGTCACCATAACAGCAGGACAAGAAAGGCCGCTGTTTAGAGATTCTGACTGCACGCTGATCAATCAATGCAGACGAGGATGTTGCTATGGAGTTCTGTTTTTTTTGGTTTGAGACTATACAGGGCTGCACTGTACGCTTCCTTTCATTATATACCCTATCATCATCAACCAGGCCCTGGAGATACAGACACCTGCAGTTTTGGTCACAAAATTTGAGCAGTTCTCTCAAAGACGTATACACGAAGTGGATGAAACTGAACTGTGTGGTTCAAACTGTTCCCCATCCAGGCCTCTAGTGCACTCCATTATTGGTTTGGGGCTTATCAAGGACACATAACCTCAAACATTAATGCTCCTTTAGAACTTGAACCAAGAACTTCTTAGTCCCTAAGCCTACTGCATTGGCTACTGCACCATTCCCACTGTTCTATTCACTACTGCAACATTCCCACTGTTCTATTCACTACTGCAACATTCCCACTGTTCTCTTGACTACTGTACCATTCCCACTGTTCAATTGACTACTGCACCCATTCCCACTGTTCTATTGACTACTGCCCTATTCCCACTGTTCAATTGACTACTGCACCATTCCCACTGTTCTACTGACTACTGCACCATTCACACTGTTCTACTGACTACAGCACCATTCCCACTGTTCTATTGACTACTGCACCCATTCCCACTGTTCTATTGACTACTGCACCATTCCCACTGTTCTATTGACTACTGCACCATTCCCACTGTTCTGTTGACTACTGCACCATTCCCACTGTTCTATTGACTACTGCACCATTCCCACTGTTCTGTTGACTACTGCACCATTCCCACTGTT
Organism: Conus betulinus; assembly: GCA_016801955.1. Classification (NCBI taxonomy): domain Eukaryota; kingdom Metazoa; phylum Mollusca; class Gastropoda; order Neogastropoda; family Conidae; genus Conus; species Conus betulinus. The sequence goes on from JADBJO010014647.1 coordinate 21,681, forward strand.
CTGTTTGACTACTGCACCATTCCCACTGTTTCTACTGACAACTGCACCATTCCCACTGTTCTACTGACAACTGCACCATTCACACTGTTCTTCTGACTACTGCTCCATTCCCACTGTTCTATTGACTACTGCACCATTCCCACTGTTCTACTGACTACTGCACTATTCCCACTGTTCTATTGACTACTGCACCATTCCCACTGTTCTACTGACAACTGCACCATTCACACTGTTCTACTGACTACTGCACCATTCCCACTGTTTCTTCTGACTACTGCACTATTCCACTGTTCTATTGACTACTGCACCATTCCCACTGTTCTCTCTGACTACTGCACCCATTCCCACTGTTCTACTGACTACTGCACCATTCCCACTGTTCTATTGACTACTGCACCATTCCCACTGTTCTGACTGACTACTGCACCATTCACACTGTTCTGTTGACTACTGCACCATTCACACTGTTCTGTTGACTACTGCACCATTCCCACTGTTCTACTGACTACTGCACCATTCACACTGTTCTACTGACTACTGCACCATTCCCACTGTTCTTCTGACTACTGCACTATTCCCACTGTTCTATTGACTACTGCACCATTCACACTGTTCTTCTGACTACTGCACCATTCCCACTGTTCTTCTGACTACTGCACCATTCCCACTGTTCTTCTGACTACTGCACCATTCCCACTGTTCTATTGACTATTGCACCATTCCCACTGTTCTATTGACTACTGCACCATTCCCACTGTTCTATTGACTATTGCACCATTCCCACTGTTCTACTGACTACTGCACCATTCCCACTGTTCTA
>JADBJO010014647.1:27500-46813 GCA_016801955.1 Conus betulinus
ACACAAACAACATTCAGCATGCAACATGAATCTGAGAGGGAAGATGGACACTACGTATGAGCTGAACACTCCGAAGTGACTCCGCTGTTTGTTAGTCAGTCGTGACACCCCTACCACTGCATATTACTGACCATAGACTGATACTCATAGACTGAACAACGTCTACAATTCTACACAATCTGCACATTATTTTCAAGTGGTTAAAATAAAGAACATGAATTCTACACAATCTGCACATCTTTTCAAGTGGCTCAAAAAATAGAACATGAATTCTACACAATCTGCACATTCTTTTCAAGTGGTTAAAACAATTAACATGTAAAGGACCAGAATTAAAAAAAAAAAAAATCAAAACAAAAACAACAACTAAACCAAAGTTTCAGTTTGTCATAATACCTTGCTGTCTATGACTGGGAACACAGCTGTTGAATTCTGTGACCGATATTTCTCAAATCACAGTCACAGGACACTAAACAGGCTATCCTTAGCCACACATCTCACCAGAAAACAGTAATAATAGGAAACGATGATATACTCATCATCACCTGGTTGTATTTGCTTCCTATATCCTAGACCCCACGCTGAGGAAAAGATGCGTCATGCAAGCTCAGAGCTCAAGCAGAGCATCAGCTGTAACTCAGGATGTTCTTATGGCCCCAGGTCAGACAATCATGAGTCATGCTCTTAGGAGTGACCACAGGCATGCAGTGCCCTTTGATACATACCAGTGGAATGGTGGCCTAGTGGATATCGCTCTCAACAAAAGAGGCTTGGAAATTCTCACTGAGAACTGTTTTACATAATTCAAATAAAAAACCAACAAACACCCAAAGCATTTTTCAGAAGCGCTTTCGGTTTTTGCAAACCTTCCTCAGCTGACCATGGAAGTCGGCGTCAAAACTAGTTGACGTAATGTGTGTTTTTTTACGTCATTAATCCCCCCACCCACCTCATTACTGTATGATAGACAGTGATGCCTGGGTGAAGTCTTGATTCAATGAAGGGAAAAGTTCCCTGGGCAGATTGTTCATGTGAAACCAACTAATCCATGTAGAACTGTTTTACATGACCAAAAGTAAAGCAGTGGTTTGAGTACAATTTCTTTGCTATCAACTTTCTGGACTAAAAAAACAAAACAAACAAAAAAAAACAGGACCAAACATGTTTAGGGGTTAGCATCGAATGTTTTATCTCACTCATTCTAAAGAAAAAAATTTCAACCCATTAGTTTACAGACCCCACTCCCCCCCCCCCCCCACCCCCACCCCACTCCCAGCCCACATACATAAAAGTTTGTACAAAATTTCTTTCATTTGTTTGTTTGTTTGCTTAGTTTTTTGCTGCCTTATCTTCCGTGCCACTTCAGTGACACCGCACGCACATCACATATTCTATGCCCCGCCCCTTCCAGAGCAGCCTGGCCATCCTGCTGTAGCCCCAGCACCCATAATCCACAGGAAGCAGTCAACATTAAGTCGTCAACTCATGGGGCAACCCCTTACACGAGACACTGCACTGCTACCAGGTCACCTCAGTGGTGTTTCGTGGTGCCCATTCTGATTCAACATGCACATGACACAATCTACTAACTTCCCTTGGGGACTGTCCCTAGGAAACTTTTTCTTTCCTTAGACACAGACTGAAATATGATCCAGGAAACAAAAAAAAAGGGGGGGGGGGGGGGGGGGGGGAGAAAAAAGCTTCTTTTAAAAAAACAAAAAAGGGCGACACTGGATTCTCTCTGAAGAGGCTAATAATCATGAAAATATGACAGGTTTAAATAACAACAATAACAACAGGAATGTCCAAGGATGAAGTCCTAGGTTTGAATGTTGCATGCGCTGTCACTTTTCTCTCTGATCTGATGGTGTTTTGGGTGCTACGCTGTCATTCAAAATGATCAAATACACCAAGTCCTGTCACTTTTCTCTCTAATCTGATGGTGTTCTGGGTGCTATGCCGTCATTCAAAATGATCAAATAAACCAAGTCCTGTCTAGTGGTGTTCTGGGTGCTATGCCGTCATTCAAAATGATCAAATAAACCAAGTCCTGTCACTTTTCTCTCTGATCTGATGGTGTTTTGGGTGCTATGCCGTCATTCAAAATGATCAAATAAACCAAGTCCTGTCACTTTTCTCTCTCATCCGGTGGTGTCTGGGTGCTATGCCGTCATTCAAAATGATCAAATAAACCAAGTCCTGTCACTTTTCTGTCTGATCTGATGGTGTTCTGGGTGCTATGCCCGTCATTCAAAATGATCAAATAAACCAAGTCCTGTCACTTTTCTGTCTGATCTGATGGTGTTCTGGGTACTACGCCGTCATTCAAAATGATCAAATAAACCAAGTCCTGTCCAATTATCAGTCATGTCAAAGCAAAAGGTCAATGGACCCAACAGATTATCCTTTCATCGTCATGAAAAAAAGTCCAATCTGATATGTCAACACAAACATTTAAGAGCATGTCAGGGCAGGGAACAGGGCAGTGAGCGGGGGGGGGGGGGGGGGGGGGGGGGGGGGGGGGGGGGGGGAGGTCTGGGTTATTCTGTATTGTGCGTAAGAAACATAAAACACAACTGAAAGCTTGTACATGTTGGACAAAATGCCCAGAATTCAGAGTTGGTATTGAACATTATCTCTCTCTGATGGTGTTCATGATCTTTCTTCATATGAACACACACTGTAAGGAGGGAACTCTGTAAGGAGAGAACAATGCATCAACAGTAAGACCTCATAACTGTAAGGAGACAACTCTCAATGCATCAACAGTAAGACCTCATACCTGTAAGGAGACAACTCTCAATGCATCAACAGTAAGACCTCGTAACTGTAAGGAGAAGACAACTCTCAATGCATCAACAGTAAGACCTCATAACTGTAAGGAGACAACTCTCAATGCATCAACAGTAAGACCTCACAACTGTAAGGAGACAACTCTCAATGCATCAACAGTAAGACCTCATAACCGTAAGGAGAGAATTCTCAATACATCAACAGTAAGACCTCATAACTGTAAGGAGACAACTCTCAATGCATCAACAGTAAGACCTCATAACTGTAAGGAGACAACTCTCAATGCATCAACAGTAAGACCTCATAACTGTAAGGAGACAACTCTCAATGCATCAACAGTAAGACCTCAACACTGTAAGGAGACAACTCTCAATGCATCAACAGTAAGACCTCATAACTGATATCCTGCCAGTCCAGTTAAATATTTATGGTGCCACCTCAAAGTCAGTCATCCATTATGTACAGTGTAACAACTGAGTCTTTTGTTGGGAGACTAGGTCTAACTTTAGGCAGCAATATAATAATTGAGTCGTGTGCAAGAGATATATAAGTTTCATACACAGCAAGTACCTACAAAAGATTCCCAAACAACCAATTAATTATCCACAGAGACACAGTTCTAAAAATTTCATATCCCTAGTTTACTCTTGAAATGATCTGCTCCATCTATGGATTTTGCGGCATTTCAACTGACATCCCATCTCACTTGGCATGTGAAGCAAGACACTATGGACATAAAAAAAGTACCTCTTTCCGCCATTTTTCTAACACCCTTTGAAATATCTGTAGCAAAGCTGTGGTGGAGGGGAAGAATGATGGTGGGAGACAAGTGTGTGTGTGTGTGTGTGTGTGTGTGTGTGTGGGGGGGGGGGGGGGGGTGAGGGTCACTTCTATATGGCACTATAAAAAAAAATCAAATATAGACACTTATAAGTTCTTGGTGTTAAAACCAGCAGCAACAGACAGAAGTTTAACAACAACAACAACACATAGAGTTAGTGAGTTGTATCAACAACAACAGACAGAAGTTTAACAACAACGACAACACACAGAGTTGTATTAACAACAACACACAGAAGTTTAACAACAACGACAACACACAGAGTTGTATCAACAACAACACACAGGAGTTTAACACTGCTGTGGTTATGAAACGCTCTTCCCACAATGCTGTTTTCACTTCTCCAGTGCTGCAAAGGCATATTCTCCTTACCAGTTTCCAAATGACAGTATGTTCTGTGACCCAAGGCCTATCCTAAATCAGAGAGCAAGAAAAAAAAAACCTGTACAATTTCTACGCCCTTAATATCACCACAAAAAAATGCAGAGAAACTGAATGACAAGCAGCGTTAACAGACAGCATCGTTTCATTCAATGCCCTCAAATCATTTCACTTAATATGAATGCAAATCTCCCTGACAGGCAAGTGCAAGCTGATCATATAACATGAAGCCATTAACTCATAAGTCACCAACTTACCAACTTACTAGGCAAGGGCTCTCGGCACATGCACAGAGTTGTCTTAATACCTTTTTATTACTCCAGTGGCTTTGCTTCACGCTCTGCTGGCCCGTCACAAATCCAGGTGTGGTACATGTTCGCATTGTCGGCATGATCTTTTGCCTCTATGAAGAGTTCACAGTGGGAAAGACTCTGCCCATTCACATACTGCTGAGCACAGCTAGACCTCCCTTTAAAGACCCTCCCGAAAAATACACTGCCTCTCATTTTTTTTTTTCTTTTTTTTTTTTTTTTTTTTAAATTTCTCTCTGATAAAAGTTTTGGTTCAGTATCAACTGGACATTACCTCGCCTGCCCCACCCAAGCTGCATCCCACCCCTTCCAACATTTTCTTCTCTGAAAACTTTCTTCTTTAAGGATGTCCTTATCGAAAGGTTCCACTGTATCAACAGCCAATCCTCTTTCATTGACAAGTTTCTTCAGCAGAGCACCCTGTACAAGCTTGATTTATACGATTCTGAACACAGAGTGCAACCTTCAGAAGTCAGAGCTAGCATGAAAAGCTGGATTGCAAGTCGCCCAGAAAAAAAAAGAAGCCAAATATGCAGTTTTTTTCAATACGCTCAAAAGAGAAGAACTAAACAAACAGAGGGGGAAAAAATGCCCAGGATCCCTTTACAACCTTCTAACCTCCATTGAAATATCACAGAGTGATCTAATTTATTCATATTTTCTAACACTGCCAAGTGCACGATAATGTCTGCGTCTTCTTGACTGATTCCCCGTCTTTTTTCTTTTCTTTTTCTTTTTTTCTTCAAACCTGTGGACCAGGGCAGACTATGCCGAATGACTTGCACCATCTGTGTTCTGACTCACCAGTTTGAAAGAGATTAATGTGTGCTTAACCAACAATAAATGTGTGTACATGTGTGTGTGTGTGTGTGTGTGTGTGTGTGTGTGTGTGTGTGTGTGTGTGTGTGTGTGCGCGCGCGCGCGTGTGTGTGCTCGCGCACTTGCGCGAGCGCATGCATGCATGCGTGTGTGTGTGCATGCGTGCGTGTGTGTAACCAACATAAATGTGTGTACCTGTCTGTGAGTGTGTGTGTGTGTGTGTGTGTGTGTGTGTGTGTGTGTGTGTGTGTGTGTGTGTGTGTGAGCATGTGTGTGTATGTGTGTGCGCCCATCACGTGCACACTGGTGTGACAGTGTATAAGTGTACATGTAGTGTGCATATATGCAAAGATATGTGGGGTTCAAACAAGGCCTTGATCAGAGATGAAAATATCTGAGAAAAAAAAAAACCAATCAACCAAAGGTGAAACAAAATAAATATTCATGTCAGCATCCAATTCAAGTGTACCATTCCAACCACAGACCAGACTATTGTTATTTTTCTGCTTCTGAATCAATGGGGCAACATAAAAAAAATACAGATTATGAATTCCAACACAGATGAGTTAACAAAATTAAAACGATATCTTCCAATGTCACATTAATTACAGTCACATATCTGTGACACAGCGTAGAATTAGACAGCTAACAACATCTGTTTCAAAACACACACACACACACACACACACACACACACACACACACACACACACACACACACATACAAGCGCTCACTGCGGTGCACATGAACACACACACACACACACACACACACACACACACACACACACACACACATACACACACACACACACACACACACACACACACACACACACGCACACACACACACATACACACACATGCTTTCATTTGTGTAAGCATTATGCTGTCCCAAATCATTGTTTTTGCTAAAGTTCTGTGACAGGCACTGTCTGACTATCTTATCTCCGTGACAGGCACTGTTTGACTATCTATCTCCGAGACAGGCACTGTCTGACTATCTATCTCCGTGACAGGCACTGTCTGACTATCTATCTTCATGACAGGCACTGTCTGACTATCTCCGTGACAGGCACTATCTGACTATCTATCTCCGTGAGAGGCACTGTCTGACTACCTATCTTCATGACAGGCACTGTCTGACTATCTCCGTGACAGGCACTGTCTGACTATCTATCTCTGTGACAGGCACTGTCTGACTACCTATCTTCATGACAGGCACTGTCTGACTATCTATCTCTGTGAGAGGCACTGTCTGACTATCTATCTCCATGACAGGCACTGTCTGACTATCTATCTCCATGACAGGCACTATCTGACTATCTATCTCCATGACAGGCACTGTCTGACTATCTATCTCCATGACAGGCACTATCTGACTATCTATCTTCATGACAGGCACTGTCTGACTATCTATCTTCATGACAGGCACTGTCTGACTATCTATCTCCGTGAGAGGCACTGTCTGACTATCTCCATGACAGGCACTGTCTGACTATCTATCTCTGTGACAGGCACTGTCTGACTACCTATCTTCATGACAGGCACTGTCTGACTATCTATCTCCGTGAGAGGCACTGTCTGACTATCTCCATGACAGGCACTGTCTGACTACCTATCTTCATGACAGGCACTGTCTGACTACCTATCTCCATGACAGGCACTGTCTGACTATCTATCTCCATGACAGGCACTGTCTGACTATCTATCTCCATGACAGGCACTGTCTGACTATCTATCTCTCCGTGACAGGCACTGTCTGACTACCTATCTCGTCCATGCAGTGCCAGCTGACTTCTGCTACCATTTCACTACTGACATGTCATCAACGCAGACAGACACCTTACCTGTTGACTACTTATAAAGTCTGCACAGTGATCCATTACCATTTGATCTTTTTTTTTCATACTCACATGTGTATCAGCTGAACCTATGTCATGTATGTGCTCATTAATTCAACAAAACCTAGGATTTAGCATACAAATTCTTGCCATGTCTTTCAATTGTTTAAAAGAAAAGTACAAATCATACAAATTCTTGCCATGTCTTTCAATTGTTTAAAATAGAAAGTACAAATCATACAAATTCTTGCCATGTCTTTCAACTGTTTAAAATAGAAAGTACAATTCGTACAAATTCTTGCCATGTCTTTCATTTGTTTAAAATAGAAAGTACAAAACGTACAAATTCTTGCCATGTCTTTTCATTTGTTTAAAATAGAAAGTACAAAATGTACAAACTCTTGCCATGTCTTTCATTCGTTTAAAATAGAAAGTACAAAACGTACAAACTCTTGCCATGTCTTTCATTCGTTTTAAAACAGAAAGTACAAAACAAACTCACAGAGGCAGTCAGTGACACTGCAGGCCTTCTTACGTTTCATTTGATCATAGCATCATTTCATTTCACTTGGCCTCAAATTCCAAAGTTTGACAAAATGACTCTCATACTTTTTGTCTGGGGATCAGAGAAACCTCTTCACCTAAACTTACATTCTACCTATGGCCCAGGTAAGTATGTTAGGCCCTTTCAGAGTGTCACTGAACACACATAAAAGAAAGTCCTGCTGCAAAATAAATGAATACATGAATAGATAAATAGACAGAGTAATAATAACAACACTAAAACAACCATGACAAAACAGCAATAACAACATATTTCTGCATAGATAATTATATGCACCAATGAATAAAAATCATAGCTGACCTATCAACATCCTGTAGGTATAAACTAAGATGTGTTGCTGGTGTCAGCCACAGTGCTAGATTTTTCATCCCCACATTGCAACATTTAATGTTCCTTCAGAGCAGTTTATAAATCACAGTCTTTTGAACTAGTCAATAGATCACATCAGAAAAAGGTGACACATCATAAATTCCATCAAGACCAAAATATGAAGTGACATCTAAAACGAAGACTGATGAAGAAGTTATAAAGACAGAAAATGTGTGGACATCTGTGAGTGAGACACAAAAATAACAAAACAAAAACAACAGAAAACAGAGAAACAACAAAAGAAACCAACAACAACAAAAAAAAAGGCAGACTCCAGAGAGAGAGAGACAAAGTAATCAGCAGAATATCCAGAAGAGGGGGAAATCACAGTTTATACTGTAAGACACTCCTTCACACAGGCAAAGATTCCTTCTCAGACTACATCACAGTATGTGGGGGTTTTAAGCATCCATAATTATAAGCATCCTCAAAAAAGGCAACAACATAATGGATTGTGCATCTGTGGAATTTGATACTGTTGATCTAAGTCAGCTGGTGATCACCTGATCCAGCAAATGAACTAAACCTGAGCATCACTCTTGATCCCTGGCTGCACATTAAAAAAAAAATTGTGCATCAAAGTTTGAAATATGATTATCCCAGCTGAAAAAAAAAAAAAACCACCACCACCACACACCTGCACATGGAAAGACAAAGGGATCTCTGGGACCAGTTCTTATCAGTGGAATGTCCTGAGGGCAGCAAGGACACACATCAAAAGTGCAACACACTCCAACAAGAACGACCAGCAGTACAAAAAAAATGCATGATGCACTCAAATGTTTGCACTGCATCTGTGCAAGCCATTATACAGCTATCCCCCCTCACACACTCTCTCTCCATCCATCCCCATCCCTCTCCAACATAAACAATTACAAACAGATTAATAAATACTGCCCCATCCAAGCACATATGATAGTTTCAATCAACATCAGCATATATTTTGTATGTCAATCAGATGGGAAGAGAAAGTTTTCAAGTTCAGTTTAAAGGAGAGCAGAGAAGCAAAGTATCTGAGCTGATGTGGGTTGATTATGTGACAGCCCTGATATGGCCCTTTGTGGTCGGCTGGGCTATAAGCAACATTATTTTATCTTATCTGATTACAAATGAAATGGGGTTGATTGACAAATGAACGCTGTGACAAAGGAACGCTGACCTAACCTTAACTGGAAGAATTTCAGAAAGAGAAAAAAATTTTTTAAATCAAGTTCGTGTACTGGGATATACAATTGCAACATATCAGTCAGATACTGAGGCCAAGACTGAACGGGTTATAGCTGTGAGTGTGAGGTGTAACTCTGTAAGAGATTATTTGCTGAAACAGATCAGGTGCAGAAAATGCATAAAGAGTGATCATGCTAGTAATTCGTAAACCCCATACAGCACACTTGGCAAAGACAAATCCAAAGAAAATCAGCAGCCCAGTCATAGCAGTCAGTAAAAGTCATATGCTATAAACACAACGGCCCAGTTTTCCATCGCCAATATCTGGTAAAACACAAATGAAACCGGTACTCAGTACCAGTGGCTGATATTTTCGTCTGTATTCCATCACGTGAACCACTAAAAAACTGGTAATTACCTGTCAACATGAACCAATTGTAATAGAGTCTAATGCAGATGAGGGAAAGGTAACGCAAAAAAAAACCCAGATATTTTCATCTGTATTCCATCATGTGAACCACAAAAAAACTGGTAATTACCTGTCAACATGAACCAATAGTAATAGAGTCTAATGCAGAAGAGGGAAAGGGTACACAAAAAAGCAGTGTTGAAGTATCAAACGACACAGTATAAATACTCAGGCAAGTTTTTTTTTGCATGGTTTTTGATGGCCTCCTCAGAAAGGAGACAGATCGAAGCAATGCTAAGGATTCCAAGAAACAAATGCAAACAACATCAGCAGCATGTTGTAGAAGGAAAAGAGCTTAACCAGGTGTTATGCTAAGGCTGTAAGCAAAAGAAGAAAGAGTGAGTGATGAGTCAGTGAGATCAGCAAGAGACAGAAGACAGAGATCATTTAACACTTTGCAGAAAGATCAATGTCATTTCAGTTTTATCCCTCCAACTCAATCCCTCCCAAGGAGCCCTCTGTTTTTCTCCCCCTTGAGCAAAGTCATTTTCTAAGCATCCTGATTCTGCATCACACACACTGTCCTCATACCCCCAGCCACGTTAAAAGAACAATCGTAAGTCAGTTTGAAAAAGGACCATGTTCATAACCCTGTCTGCAAAAGTCCTGTCTGCCTATAAGACAATGAAAATGGCCCTACTGAGGGCTTGCAGGTGGAATCTGTTGATGCAATTGTTAGTTAAAAATCAATGTGCACTTGTTAAGGTAAAAAGATGAATATTTGAGACAAGTGTGCTTATGTGCTTACAATGACATGCTGTTGAACTTCGCGTTGTGCAGTGGTACCCACCATGCAACCATTCAGTGTCAAGCCAGTATCCTGTGTGAGGTTATCGGTTTCTTTCCGGTACAAGTTTAAAACATTTTTCCCTTTGCTTTCTTTGCTTTCTTTAATTTTTTTTTTTTCCTTTTTGTCAATCCTTTTTAAAACAATGTAAAAATGACAGTTTTTGTGAACAATCTGCCAGTGACACTTTAAAAGATTTCCTCCCTCAGTGGTTTAACATTTATTACAAAGGAGAAAATTATGGTCTCGTTCTTCTCTCATCTCTCTCCTCTCCTCGCTCATCTCTCTCCTCTCTCTCTCTCTCCGCCCCCGCGCCCACTTCTGTCTTTCCCACTTCTGTTCTATGCTATACTGTGTGTGTGTGTGTGTGTGGTGTGTGTGTGTGTTGTGTGTGTGTGTGTGCGTCTGTGTCGTTGTGTGTGTGTGATTTCAATGGTTTAAAAATAAATCATCTATGTGTAGTTTGGAATTCATCTGTTACTATATCCTTTGTTATATTGTATCATTATTCTCATTACTGTCGATATCATTATTATCATGAATCACCACAGGCCAGCAGCAGCAGCAATCATCATTGTCGTTATCATTTTCTTTTAACAATTTTTTGATTCACCAAAAATGCAACCACTTCAGAATTTATAATTTCATGGACAATTTTTTTTAAGTGACTAAAAATAATTAAATGTACCTGAAGTAACTAAAAATAAAAATTAAACAAACAAGAAACAAAGAAAACAGATAACACAATCTTCATCACTGGTATAATTTCTTTCTATGTCTCACTGTGTTGTGTGTATACAACAAGGTCTTCTTATTCAAAACAGATAACAACGTTTCTTACAGTTGACGGTCACTTTTTATCATCCATGATTCCATCTCAACTGTCACTTTTCCATATCTTGATATGGGGGTGTGCTCATCATCATGCTCTTTTACAATCAACTATCTACAGATATCTCATGCTATCAAATCGATGATTTTACAGACTTTAAGCATGGTCATGAAGTAATATGTATATTACAAATGGATATTCAAATTTTTATTTACAAACAAATTTTTTGTTCTTGTTGTTATCACATATCACAATCACTGAGTATTTACACTGATTTTCATGCGCCATGTAATCATGCTGAAATGCATGATAAAGAATAATCATATATCTGATTCTTTAAATTATTAAAAACAGACAGTTTATTGGGGGTGGGGGATGGAGGTTGGGATGTGTGAAAAAAAATGCCACCAAAAAAGAATGAAAATCTGTCCTATGGCACAAAAATAAGAAACTGTTAGTATTATGTGTCGAAATAACTGTATACAAAATCAAATATTCTGAGAGTAATTACAACACACACCACACACACCCACACACACACACACACACACACACGAACACACACCACACCACACACACTGTTTTGCCCACTACACTTATCCTAACCTCACTCACACATGCATATTGCACACAAACATGTACACATACAACAAATGCAGACATGTACGCATTCATAATTATAGTAAAACACACATTTTCTCCTAAGTTGTGGTGTGTCAGCCTAAGACAGAAAATCTCTCTGGCATTTATTATACTGATCAAACAATTTGCAAAAGTCCCATACTTTCATACTTTTACTTCCTAAAGATGGGCCCTTAAGGTGGAAATTATTGTCATTGGGGGGGTTGTTTCTCTCTCTCTCAAGATCTCTCTCTCACTCATCTCCTCTCCTCCCCCGCGTCTCTCGCTCAGCTCAGCCACCTCTCCCTCTCTCTCTCTCTCCTCTCTCACACACACACACACACACACACACACACACACACTCACACACACACACACACACACACACACACACACATACACACACACCACACACACACACACACACAGCACACACACACAAGCAGCTTAAGTTTTCATACATGGTTATAGCGAAGCAGATTAAGTTTGTTTGTTCATGACCTCATTAATGTGAAAAAAGACTTCTGCAAACACTCAAACACTCACTGTCTTGATGGACAGCCAGTTATCAAGTTCAGTCTGTCCACCTGTATGTACCAGTTTGGCATGGTATGACGGAATGATGTTTGACCCTGCTGTTGCTCCATGACCTCCGTACCTACACACATAAGAATCATCTGCCGGACCGGCCCAGTCACAAAGAACAGATCCCTTAGTGAGCCTTGCTTCGTCAGATAACTGAGCCATTCTTGCATTGGGTTGCAACATGTACACAGCACAGTCTAATTCAATGTTTTTTGTTATACTAATGCAGTATTCAAGATTTGTCCTGCCTGGATACCAACCACATAATTAAAGGTGAGAATAATGTCCCAACGAAAAACTGTAGAACAACACAGCATAATGAAAACATTAAAATATGACTGATGTTTTTCATTTGTTTTGGGACCTAAAGGTAGATCTGTGATAGTTTAAAATACTTCTTCTGATCTCAACAACATGAACGCAACAATGCCTTGATATGAAATCAAGTGGATCATTAACTCTGTCCAGTTATTACAGCACTTGTGATCCAGAAATCCAGACCCTTTAGGCACCTACAACCTGACTATAATTGCAAGCTCTAGAGCCAAATTAAAGTCTGTGTTTATTGGGCCTCCTACTTCTCACACTTGCCTTCAAACAATATTTCTCTCAATGTGTCCCCTTTCTAAGAATTTTAACACACAGTAATTGTTCTAGTTCTCTTCTACACATATCAAGTTAATATATTTCTACATTTCAGAACCACCTTAAAAAAAAAAAAAAAAAAAAAATCTGTCACTGTCATGTATTTCTTAGCAATCAACAAACCGATGTTTGACATTAACGAGAAAATGAAGTTATCTTGAAATTCGTTGAGTCCTAAAACGTTTAATTGTCATGATTTTCCCCCTCATCAACTTCTCAAAACGGCTTTTTTTAGTGTGTGTGTGGTGTGTAGAGAGAGAGAGAGAGAGAGAGAGAGAGAGAGAGAGAGAAAGTGCTGTATCCTGTACATACTGTGCCTACACACCAATGACACATCACACACGACTGGTTTCCACTGGCTTTTTGTCATAGATGTTGAATGTACCATAATTATATGCCTTCTTACCTGCTTTCTGCTCGCGCGGAAGTGTCGTGATCAATGCGAAGATTCCTTCCGGAGTTTTAATTGGGCAGAACGCTGGATCTGCTGTGATAGCGATCTGTAAATAAGATCGGCTAGATTATTGACCGAATATAGTCTGCACGAGCGTTTGTGCACATTTAAGTTGACACACAATAGTCTGAATGGAAATCTGCCTCTTGAATCAAATGCTAAGTGGATAACGTAGCAAAGAACGAGAAAGGGAAAAGTGATGGTAAGAGCCTGATAGTACAAATGTCCTTCGCAAATTCAAGGGACGTAAGCGTTTTAAATAATACATTAAATTTGAGTTGTCTTTCTTGCAGGGTCGACTCGACGGACAGAGAGTGACGCAGGCTAGTTCACTAATTTTTTTTTTTTTTTTTTTTTTTTTTTACGGGGTCCCCCTCACCTGCAAACTCTGTTAAAAAAAAAAAAAAAAAAAAAAAACATAGACCGTCTGGCACATGGAATTTACGATTCATATCTAATAATTTATCTTAAAAAAGTAGTACATCCGCCAAACATGAACAAACGAATCACAAGACATCATACAGGCTTCACATTCGTGTGTTCAGAAGAAAAAGAAACACCCGAAGGTGCTGGGGAGGACCCAGAGAAGCACTGTCTTCACCTGCCTTTAGAGCATCCTGTACCACCCCTGGAGGCTGCGCTGTGTTGACGATGGGTACAGGCACGCGCAGAACACTCCATTAAGATATCAGGGACATAACTGCTCCTGAACAGAGGTAAATCAGACTACAGGATGCAACTCATAACAGCCTTAAAGTAGCATCCCATGGGTATACCAGCCCATATTTCATGACTGCAGAACCCACCGGCGAAAAACACCACCCTCCACTGTGTCGAGCACACCCCACAGACCCAACCACCCATTCCCACAAACAGATGAAGACAGCGCCACTCCAGACACAGCCAAGCTTTCGCCATACGGTCTTATGTGCCCTCAAGAGAGAATCCAAAGTTGTAGTCTTCCCCACTGTCAACAGGACTTTCCCTGTGATCAGTGAGTCTTTCCTCACCGGTCACTGGACCTTTCTCCAGGGTCCAGAAACACCCGAAGGTGAACAACCCATGAACAAACGAATCACAAGACATCACACACAGGCTTGTCATTCGTGTGTCATGTTTAAGCGGATGCATTAATTAATCTTTTTAAGACTTGTAGAAATCCGCCTGCAGTCACTTCACTTTGCAACTTAATCAAATAATTTAGTTTCAAAGTGAGGTGACTAAAGCCGAAGACTGAAACAAATTTTAAACAGAATTGTTAATGATTCCCCAAGATAATATGGCCAAAAAGATTACAAGACAAAACGGACGGGGTTTGACACCTAAGGTCTTCTTCAGGCAAAACATTCAACATTCATCCTGCACCGAATATGAGAAGAGAAACGATTGCTCGTTCTTCGTTTTCACTGCCCTGGATGTTGTTTTGTTTTCCAGAAGAAGACCTAAGAGGTCGAAACGCGTCGTGTTTTGTCTTGTAATCTGTCCGATTTGTCTAGCAGGTTGTTAGTGATTGCCCGAGACAACATCGACAAACAGATTCATGGGGAAAAAAAAAAAAAAACCGACGCGTTTTCGACTCCTTAGATCTTATACAGGCAAACAGTCAACACCCATCTGGCTTGCGCCGAATATGAGAAGAGAGTGACAGCTCCGTTCTTCGTCTTCATTGTCCTGGATGTTGTTTGTTTTTTGCCAGAAGAAGACCTAAGAGGTCGAAACGCGTCGTGTTTTTTTGACTTGTAATCTGTCCGATTTGTCTAGCAGGTTGTTAGCGATCGCCCGAGACAACATCGACAAACAGATTACAAGACCAAAAAGAAAAAAGAAAAGAAAAAGAAAAACCCGACGCGTTTCGACTCCTTGATCTTATACAGGCAAACAGTCAACACCCATCTTGCGCCGAATATGAGAAGAGAAGCGACAGCTCGTTCTTCGTCTTCATTGTCCTGAATGTTGTTTGCTTTGCCAGAAGAAGACCTAAGAGGTCGAAACGCGTCGTGTTTTGTCTTGTAATCTGTATGTCCAATTTGTCTGCAGAATCACCAACCAATTCTTTTTTTTAAATCTAATAATCTAATGATTTATTCATGTGACACCCCCCCCCCCCCCCCCCCCCCCCCCCCGCCGCTGCCCTGTTTTTTACCCCAGTAGCCCACCACCCCACCACCCCCACCTCCTTTTCGAACATCAGTTCAATGGTGCCGCGTTCCACACCAACTCTCTCCCATGCCCCAATACACCTCAACCCGGCTCGCCCCCTGCTGCCCCTCCCTCCCCACCATCCTTACTTTACTTTTTTTTGGGGGGGCCAACAGTCCCACGATGCTTCGTAAATGTTTTTAGTTCATGGGGGTCGAGTTATAATGTCGATCAGTACCCAATTTTAACCAGTCGTTTCTACCGTTAATCTAATGATCCCAATTCAGTTTTTCTTTTCCCCACCAGGATCCATGCATTACACACACACACACACACACACACGGTCCTTAAAACAGAACGGCAGCATATCACACACCACACACACACACACACACACACACACCACACGTGGTCCTTAAAACAGAACGGTAGTATATGGCGCGCGCGCGCGCGCACACACACACACACACACACACCACACACACACACTACCGTTCTGTTTTAAGACGGACCACGATTGTCTCCAGATGATGCAGGTGAACTGCAGGATTTTGTAATCGTGATCTTTCACAGATCCTCCCTCCTCATCCTTCCCGACGTCTTTCTGCTTGTTCTTTATTTCCTTTTAATTTCATTTTTGCAGTGTCATTGTTGTGATGATGATGGAATTGTTAATCTGCATTTGCTATCTCCCACAACTAATTTGTTAAGTATTAAAGCGAGAGAGAGAGAGAGAGAGAGAGAGAGAGAGAGAGAGGTGTTTTTTTTTTTTTTTTTTTTTTTTTTTTTGGGGGGGGGTGGGGGGGGGGGGGGGGTGTTGTGTTTGTTTTCGTTACAAAAAAAAAAGGGGGGGGGGGGGGGGGATAGAAAATCAAACTATACCGAAACACACGTTGGCCTACTGCTGCGGCCACAAGTTTAACAAATCCCATCGATAATGACAATCTACATTCATATGCAAGGGCGTGTACTCTGAGTAGGCCTGGTTCATGAGTGAGTACCTAACTTGGTTAATTCCCGCCAAATTTCTGTCGACGTGGACTAGGGCCTGTACTGACTGAAATGGTCACATGTCAGTTTCATAATTCCTCGTGACTACAAACACAGGCCCGTTTGATTCATTCATTCATGAGAGAGAGAGAGAGAGAGAAGAGAGAGAGAGAGAATTACTGATCGTTTTTCTAAAGTGCGCAAAACGGAGTCTGTACGGAACAACGCCTTGCTATGTGACTTATTTCTGAGTATTCTTGGGGGTGTTTGTTGTCTCGCCAAGGCTGTTGTGGTATAATTATATGCTGATGCCATTGTGTCCCTGAAAACACTAAGACTTCCCATCAATCAACTCGTGGCCGATAAACTTACCATTCTATGATGGTGCTAATATTGCATGGGTGTTTTCTTTCCTTTATCATTATCGTCATTATCATCATCATCATTATTATTATTGCTATTATTATTATAATTATTACTATTGTTGTTGTTGTTATCATTATTATTTGCCTCAAACATGCAAAACCAAGACATAAATAAAACCGACCCAGTTCCTGAGGTTTGTGCTGGGATCAACGCTAATCATTCAGTACAGCCTGCCTCTTTTCTATGTTGTCCAAAAACAGTCGGTATCTTACAGCAAATGTTGAACTTGAACACCACCACCTCACTGTAGATAATAACAGGCTAACTAAAGGGCAGAGAGAGAGAGAGAGAGAGAGAGAGAGAGAGAGAGAGAGGTTTTCTGCTGTCAGACCATACAGACCATTGGAATAAAGAGCTTATAACTCACCACCTATCATATCTTCGTGAATATCTTATTTTTTTTTTTTTAATATCAGATATAAACAGATGTATTGGTTACAATCATCTGCCAACCTATTCAATGTACAAAGCAAGGAATGCAAACAAATAGATGACAAACCGCATGGACAGATTCTCTTGAACATTAATTACAAATGACAGGGATACTGTGCCCCCAGCTGTTCTTTCTGTGTGTTTTCCTCTTTCTAAACAAGATTCCACAGGAGTTCATCAAAGTAACGTAAGCCTCGTAAACGTCAAATGCTCTGACGTCACGTGTCTTTCATCTGACAGGTGACGCGTTACTCGACACAGGACACAAAGACTGATATGAAAAATAAGTGACACAGAGATGAAAAATGACCATTTCACAATCAATTCTCTGAGACAGTTTCTTGCCGTTTAGCATCTGTCATCAGTACAAGCAAAACGAATGTTGCATTTAAAGACAAGGGTCTCCTCCGTTGCTTCACGTCAGATAGCAATGAAACTGACTGTTGATTGAAATGACAATGTTTGCAAAACAGATTGCGAAATTGAGGACAGTTCAGAGAGAGAGAGAGAGAGAGTGAGCTGAATCGCGTCGGAAAAGGGGGTGTGTACTGTGTGTGTGTGTGAGTGTGTGCGTGCGCGCGCGCGCGCGTGCATGTGTGTGTGTGTACGAGCGCGCGTGGTGTGTGTGTGTGTGTGTGTTGTGAGAGAGGAGGAGAGAGAGAGAGAGGGGAGACAGGAAGGGTAGGACAGGGGAAAGCGAACAGTTTCAAAAAAAGGAGAGGTAGGGGGGGAACATTGTGTCGGAAAGACAACATAAACAAGTAAAATGGTATACAGTGTGGGCCATGTCATAAATGATGTCAAGTCTGTGGTGTACTCGTCAGCAGTCGCGGCCATGGTCATAGCACATACCAATGACATCATAGTTTCCATTAACTGTGACTTGAGGGACATTTGGGTTTTTGTTTTGTTTTGTGTTTGGTTTTTTGTACAGATCGGTAAAGGAGTGCAGTCCCGTCTGTCCATGTCTGAAGCACTTCCGTCTAGCAGATAGTGAGACAGCTGGTGCTTGAGTTTGGTATTTTTTGCCACGCCTCTTGCTCTCATGGATGAGGCTGCTGTGCCATGAATTGGTCCGGTCGTTGATTTGCCTACTGCAGCCTCTTGCCAGTGCGTACAATGGCAGGCTGCTGAACTTTTGTATTAAGGTTTTTTTTCTTTTTGTTTTTTTTCTATTTTTCTGTTTTACCTTCCATTGCAGGCCTATGCTTGATGGCTATTTGATGGTTCCTGTATGATGAGACACACACATATAGTACACATACATACGCAGATACGCGCGTAATGCTCACACACAAACCCACCAAATCACACACATGCCCATGCACTTCTGCACACACACACCACACACACACACACACACACACCACCCACACACACACAATCTAGCGTGTGTACATTCACTACATACCTTACAATGAGAAAAATGGCACCACCAATGTTTGGTAGATACTCAAGTATCATAACCAGCTCGTGGTCTACGCGCTTAGGTCTGACATCTGCTGATGCGTAGCCACGAGACCCTCTTCTTAAGGGTAAATTCCCCTATCTTAGTTTATTGATTACTGTATCAAGCAAATGTTAAAACCAGTGGCGCAGTGTTGTTCTCAAAACTTATCTTTTTGATGTACAGTAGCGTCGTATACTATGACCTACATCCCGCATTAATTGACGCCTCCTTGATGAAACTGAAACCGTTATGATGCTGGGGTAGGGGGCCTAGTTCTGTTCTTTGAAGGTTCCTTGGTCGGTGTACCCGGTAATTGCCGACTGAAGGCGGAGTCAACAACATACCTGGACAACCCCGCTTGAGGCATGTTGTAACGTGGGTCCCCAATCAAAA
>JADBJO010014648.1:0-46812 GCA_016801955.1 Conus betulinus
TGACTTGCCTCGGTTAATTTTCATAAAAAACGCAAAGAAGTTGATAGACAAAACTGCAACAGTGGTAATGACACAATATAACTGTCTTTTGGAATAAATGCATCTAAATAACATATTTTGGATATAATCTCTGAAAAGTATCGCCAGTTAAAAATATCTTGAATGAATATTTACGACTTTTGTACAAGTGTGTTTCTGCACTTTTACAATTAAATCGTTTCTTAAACAACAAGTTAGGTGTAGTCCTCTTTTAAATAAAATTCGTTGCCTGCAACATCAGAGAGTAAACAAAGTCTTTCTCATCTTGGAGTGTTTGTAAATCTTTCCCGCTGAATGGCGAAGACATGTGAACTCACAATGGCCGTGAAAAAGAGCTTTTTTTTTTTTTGCGAATGAGACTTCAAAAAATCCAGTTAGAAATAAATCTACTTGATACTGATACAAAAGTCTAATCTGTCGTATTCTGTGTCCAGTTGTTTCCAAGAAACTGATATGTTTGCTTCACAACAGTTGGTGGAAAGCGAATTTTCAAAAACACAATCAAAGAAAGCCTGTGTGTGTGCGTGTTTTATAGAATATGTGTGCAATCATTGCAATTATTAAGGACTAGACATGCAATGTGAATTCTGAAACGAGACCCGCCTAGCTCTGCGGGGGATGGTGACGTCATTGTTGTTGATTGTGCAACCAGAAGGTGTTTGCAGAATGTCACCTGTATTTTTTGGCCTTTGAAGAAGACAGCTTGTCACGATGCAGAGACTTATGCATACATACATTCAGTAGGAGGAGAAACTGCACCTTGATAAGGTTTCCACTCAATCATCCAGTTCCATTGAAAAAATACCTCAACACACAGCTAGTTTCTTGTTTAAACGATGAGCATGCTGCAGAGGCATCTGATGTCAGAAGAAAACAAGGCTCAGTAATGATCACTGTTTGAAGTTGTTCAAATATCTTGCTCAAGCTTGATAATCTCATTTAAAAATGTTTCCGTTCATTTTAGTGTCATGAGTAATAATGAAACGAACTTTGATGATTGATGTGGTCAAGCAGAAATGATTTATTTATTACGGTGACTATGAGTGCTTGTGTGAGGCACGTGTGTGTTAATTATGCTGTTACAGAAAATAATCACAATAATAAGCATTTTGCGTGATGAAAAGTACATCTTTCTTTTCTTTTTTTGTTTAACCGATAAGGTTTGAATACTGTCATCAACATTTACGTAACCAGTTATAGTTTACTTTATCTTTGTTTCTTTCCATTACATACATATCTCTTGACATAAATACAATATAGATCATTGTCAATAAAAAAAAAGAAGCTGAACCGTCTGAAGCGTCTCTCTCTCTCTCTCTCTCTCTCTCTCTCTCTCTCTCTCTCTCTCTCTCTCTCTCTCTCTCTCTCTCTCTCAGAGGAAGACCTACTGACCTTTCACCTGGCAATAACAGGATTCCTCTAGCTGGTGCCGTCAGCAGGAGAAGGGGGACGTTTCTCCGTGTGCGCGTGGTGTGACGGGCAGGAGAACACCTTCTGGTGCTCCAGTCTACAGCGGAACACGGCGCGCACATGGGAGAGTGACCTCACACAGTGCAACGCCAGGGAGAGGGTCGTGTACATAGTCTGGAATAAACTCCCACCTGACGAAAAGGGACAGTGACAGGTGTCTGCGCTCCCAAAATTCCAAATAGGGCAGGCAAGACCATCAGGTAGAAGAAATCACACTTCTCAATTATAATGTTGAAAATCTTACAGTGAACTATGTGATGTATCATTTACAAATTATGTAAATGGTTTTGACTTTGTGTGTCTTACAGAAACGTTTGTCGATATTTGTCGATAGCAAATTCGATTTCTCGGTATCTTTCATAACTTTGCGAAGTGTCATGCGCTGCTCGGAAATTGTCAGAAAAGGCGCGTAATTCTGGCGGAGTTCTACTGATGGTCAGAAAAACCTATGGAGAATTTGTTACCCAGATATTCGTTAATCGTGACAACATTGTAATTTTGAAAGTAAACAAAACGTTATTTAATTTAGATAAAGATGTGTTACTGCTTGCCTGTTACGAAGTGCCTGATGGAGGAACGATTCACAACCACTCAGTAATCAAAGATGGCATGTTGATGTTGGAAGACACGTTGCTAGAAATAACTGAAGACAATGATCTCAATATCATTTTATGTGGGGATTTAAACGCTCGCACAAGTCGCCAACACCCAAAACTTGAGCACAAGTCTAACATCTTCCCTGGCGTTGATAATGATGATAATGATTATGATGATGTTGTTGTTGATGATTATGATGATGATAAGGATGAGGAGGAGGAGGAGGATGTGGATGAGGGTAATGGTGATGATCATAATGATGATGATGTTGATGATGATGATGAATGTATCACTAACAGTAGTTTAGAAGATATGAATACAAATGCAAAAAATATTTTTTGTCCGCTGTTCTAATGATTTACGTTTAAATAAGTTTGGCGAATCTTTGTTGGATTTGTGTTTCCTGTTTGAACTTAAAATTGTGAATGGGACTTGTATGGACACTTCAAAAGGAGAATTCACCATTGTGTCACCTAATGGCAGCAGTGTTAAAGATTATTTTATTGTATCACAAAACTTACTCAAAAACTGTAGAATGAAAGTTGGTGACTGCTTGTTCTCTTGGCATCTGCTATCGGAAATGAAATGGAGAAATGTTAACATCGATAAAAAGAAGAGTGTCCAAGGATCTGCGAAGAGAAACGCATCATATGGTGGGAAGACTGTTAGAAACCTACAAGGAGGAAGTAAAGTCAGATGAGTTCAAACAGTGTATCGATAGAGCTCTACATTTCCTTAACGTTGATGTTGATTCATGCTTAGAGTTATCTGTGAATGTTTTATGTAGTGCTGCTGGTTGTATGGTGACTGTGGGGAAAAGGAAAAAAAAAGAAGTGAATGCGTGGTTTGATCATGTGTGTGAAAATAAGAAAAGAATGGTTAAAAGATGCTTGAAACAATACCAAAATGTTAAATCAAGAGAATTGAAAACAGAACGTAAAGCAATCTATGTTAAAGGAAGAAAAGAATACACAGCAATGAAAAGAGAGAAGAAAAAAGAATTCGATGAGAAACGACTAGATAAGTTAAGAGCATCTGCGCACGACTCCAGACTATTCTGGTCAACAGTTAGATCGATTGGTAGACAACAGTCATTTATAATGAAAAAAAATTCAAAGCAGTGGCACGATCACTTTCTTGAAGTATTAAATTGTTTTAACGACAACTCGGAAAACTCAAATGCAGAGGTGGTTAACGAAGATTTCTGCACAGAAGAGCCGTTGTTTAATGATGGAATAACAAGCGATGAGGTTCTAAGCGGCATAAGTCATATTAAATGCGGCAAAAAACGTGGGCCCGGATAAAGTAGTCAGTGAAATGTTAAAATGTGCCCACTCAGTTGTTATAGATTTCAAAGTTAATCTGTGTAACTTGCTGTTCGAAAAAGGAATCTTTCCTGAGGCATGGTCAAAATCCATAATAATCACTCTTCACAAAAAAAGGAGATAACAAATAAATAAGATAACTACGAGGCGTTGCACTGACAGAGTGTTTTAAGTAAAATATATATTTATATTCTCAATAAAAGATTATAGTATATACTTATATTCTCAATAAAAGATTATCTACCTGGGCAGAAAGAGAAGAGAAAATGGTAGAAGAATAAGCCGGATATCGATATGGATGTAGCACTGTAGATGACATATTTACATTGTATGCTCTGGTACAGAAATATATTTGATTAAAAAAAGCAAAGTTGTACGTTGCCTTTGTTGATTTCCAGAAGGCTTTTGATTTTTGTGAATATCTTGTGGAAGATTTTAAAGGGAAAATGATGTGAAAGGGAAATTGTATGCAGCTGTGCGTGGAGTGCATGATTCTGTACTTGCATGAATATTCGTGATAAAGGTAATTATTCAGACTATTTCAATTGCCCACGTGGTGTGACACACAGGATGTATGCTCAGTCCCCAGTTATTTACATTTTTCATCAATGAGCTTGCAGCCGATATTTTAGAAAATGGGAAACATGGAATTCAAATGCTACCAGGGGCTACTGAGCTATTTCTAATGTTGTTTGCTGATGACGTTGTTCTAGTCGCAGATACACCTGTTGGTTTGCAGAACCAATTAGACGCTTTGAAAAAAAGTATCAGGTAGATTGCAACTAATAGTGAATCTGAGCAAGACTAATGTAATGGTTTTTAGAATCGGCGGGCATTTAGCATAACATGAGCGTTGGTTTCATGGCAGATTAGAAGTTAAAGTTACAAATAGTTATAAATATCTAGGGATGTTTTTCACCTCGAAATAAGCTTGAATAGCTG
Organism: Conus betulinus; assembly: GCA_016801955.1. Classification (NCBI taxonomy): domain Eukaryota; kingdom Metazoa; phylum Mollusca; class Gastropoda; order Neogastropoda; family Conidae; genus Conus; species Conus betulinus. The sequence continues at coordinate 4,374 of JADBJO010014648.1, forward strand.
CTGGTTGGAAACGTGCAGGAAGGGAAAGAGAGGAGTCATTGAGATATTGAGAGTAATGAGAAGATTGAATTCAACTGACGGGGGTTTTGTTCTGGAAATTATTCGATACCCAGATACGACCAATTCTAACATATACTTCAGAGGTATGGGGTCTGTTTGACAACGCCCATATGAAAAAAGTTCATACTTATGCAGCAAAGCGTATAATGCATGTACCATTACATGCATCAAACAAAATGATTTATGGTGAAAGTGGACGATATCCCCTATTTATAGGAGTGTATGTTAAATCAGTTAAATACTGGTTAAGATTAGTTCAGTTTCCTACAACCAGACTTTGCAGCCAAGCATACAGAATGTTCTTGCTACAACATGATTTGGGAAAATTTAATTGGGTTTCTTGTGTGAAAAAAATACTGACAGAAATTGGCTTTTTCAGGGAGTGGACAATACTACACAGTATATTTATGAATTCAGGGATCGTTTGATTTGCTCTTACAAAAAATGGCATTGCAGCGTGGATGGAAATGTCAATACGAATGGTACCTCTCATTTAAAAATAATTTAGAAATGGAAAAATATTTTATAATTGTTTCACATAAATGGCACAGATGTAACTTAACAAAATTCCGAACTAGAACACTGGGCCTAAATGCACACAAAAATGGTTCGAAGTATCAGATAATAAAGCATGCCCCATGTGGGCAGAAAGAAGCAACAATGAAGATGAGGTACATTTTGTTTTTGATCGCCCTGCTTACGCACAACTTCGAAGGCGTTGCAAAATGTTTAGTGAATCAGCTGCACAGGGAAAAGATCTCGTCGCAATTCTATCCAGTTGTAATGAAAACATTGCCATATCATTTGCAAAATATGTAGCAAAAGCCAGTGATTTACGGAGAAAGAACATCACAAACAATCTGTTGAGTTGAAAATTTGCGATATATACATGAATCTATGTTCAGCACTTATTCTGTATTTTTCATGGCTTTATGGTCGAAGGATTTTAGAATGGGTGCGCGACGTGTGTGTGTGTGTGTGTGTGTGTGTGTGTGTGTGTGTGTGTGTGTGTGTGTGTGTGTGTGTGTGTGTGTGTGTGTGTGCGTGCGTGCGTGCGTGCGTGTGTGTGCGCGCGCGCACGCCCGCCGCACGTACGTGCGGATTTGTGTGCGTATGTATGCACCATGCGTGTTGAAGGTATATGTGTATGTGCGCTAGGGGAGGGATATTGTCCCCTCTTGTGTGTGTTTGTAGATTTGAAATATTGGTCAAATTCGCATGAGTTGTTTTTTTTTCTTTCAGCTGCATGTCTTTACTGTTGTATATTAATGCAATAACTGTAACCCCCTTGCCAACAGGGCGTATATGCTAATGGCATAAAAATGTGTCTGTCAGTGTCAGAGTCAGTGTCAGTGTCAGTGTCAGTCTCTCTCTCTCTCTCTCTCTCTCTCTCTCTCTCTCTCTCTGTGCTTCAAAATGTGACCATTTAAAGTGCAAACGCCACCAAAAGAGCGCTGGTAACACGCCTCAAGTAGGACTTTGCACCACATCACTAAACGATCCATGTACGGTTTTGGAGGCCAAGTGTAAATTTGAGTCAGCATTTGATATTTAACTGATAATTGGTAAAACAACAACAACAAAAACAACCCCCACCGATTACATCGCTTGATTTGTTTTTAAAAATTTCTACCGATGACATATTCAGAATCTTCAAATACATGATCTTCCCCTAATCTGACGCCACATTTCAGGCCTCTGCACTCACCCATGATCTATTTTTGCACAAAGTGGTCTCCGCCAATCAGTTCCATTCCTTTGATTTCAATTTGTGTGCTTGGACCCCCCTTTCTTGTACCTTGATGGCCATAGGACAGACAACGAGAAGAGAACCCCCTTTCTTGTACCTTGATGGCCATAGGACAGACAACGAGAGAGAGAACCCCCTTTCTTGTACCTTGATGGCCATAGGACAGACAACGAGAAGAGAACCCCCTTTCTTGTACCTTGATGGCCATAGGACAGACAACGAGAAGAGAACCCCCTTTCTTGTACCTTGATGGCCATAGGACAGACAACGAGAAGAGAACCCCCTTTCTTGTACCTTGATGGCCATAGGACAGACAACGAGAAGAGAAGAACCCCCTTTCTTGTATCTTGATGGCCACATGAAAGACAACGAGGAGAGTCAACTTTCACACACACTAAAATTTCGCAAAGCAATCTAACTTCGCCAGTCTAAAAGTACTCGACTCGTTAAGCAAGGCCTTGGCGCATGACGTTTAGCTGTGCAGATTGTCAAACTATTGTCAGACTTTCATTTTGAAGAAGTAACGCCCTCATGAAAAAAAAAACTATAATCAATTTCAGTCCATGTGTAATTCTTACCTGCGTACTTGCCAAATTTTTTTCCACTGACATTTTTAGGAACAGAGAGTTCATAACAAGTACAGGCTAGAAAGAGTGTATTCAGGATGCAGAAACTAACAATTCTTCTTTTTTGTAACTTGAAGTAGTAGTACCCCCTAAAAATTGTTTGAATAACTGTATTTTCTTGTAATTACCCCCAAGTGAAAGAAAAAAAAAGATGAGGCGAAAGAGTCCCTCCATCTGTATCCACAATAATCTGCTCAGACTGATATTACAGCAGTTTGTGCATGGTTAATGGGATCACAGTAAAGCCACTGCACTGATAGCTAGTTGTCTCCCTTTCGGCAATTCAGACTTATATCTGAAAATCAATGTTTATATTAGAGAGACAGCTGCCACATTTTGCTGGCAACTACTGTCATATATGGTCATTTCCCATATCATGATATAGAGTACCTTTATTTCATCTGTTATTTTTCTCAATGTTTTCCGAACCTGTCCTCTTTCAGACATGATTTTTGTGACAGGAAGCAAAAATGTCGTCATTGTTCTCACAAGGGACAATTTATGACCAGTGTGTTTGTCGACTATAAGACTAGTGTCTCACATCAATGTAATGTGGAAAGCCTTCTCAGCTTAACACAGCCTGTGCATCAGTGCATTTGTCTGTGTATGCTGCAATTTGCATTTTCAAACACAAAGGAGTGCAGGAGTTGTTCAAAAGACAGAAGAAGAAAGAACAAAGCAGAACAGTAGGGTGGAAGAGGGTGTAGGAGGGGGCAAGGGGGGGGGGGGGGGAGTCTGGGTGAGGAGTGGGGACAGGGTGCAGTGAGATGTGGGAGGAGGGGGAGAGACACAGGGAAATGTACATATATACAAACACATGCATACATAAACTCTCTCTCTCTCTCTCTCTTCTTTGTCTCTTTTGTCTCTCTCTCTCTCTCTGTTACACAGACACACACACACACACACACACACACACACACACACACACACACACATACACATACACACACACACACACACAGACACACAGACACACACACACACACACACACACACACACACACACACACACACACACACACACACACACACACACACACACACACACACACTGATATGAATACATTCTGACCTCAAGGCTTTTTTGCAGCTTTGTTATCATCTGCACACCAGAAAAGCATACATAAATCGACAGTTTCAGACATAACATTATTACATTTTACTCTGTAATCAAACAGACAGCAACACGTTAAACTGAATACCCCTTCCCCTTCCGCCGATACCCCCCCCCACCCCTATTTCACTCCATCCCCACAACTCACTGTTGTGTCTACCACTCACTTCTGTTGAGGAGCTAAAGAGTCCACAAGATATTACAGTTTCTGCAGAAAGGTGGATAGAAAGGAGGAAAGTGTGTGTATGGGTGGGTGGGTGCGTGCGTGCGTTCGTGCGTGCGTGCGCGCGCGCGCGCGTGTGTGTGCGTGTATGCGTGTACGTGTGTGTGTGTGTGTGTGTGTGTGTGTGTGTGTGTGTGTGTGTGTGTGTGTGTGTGTGTGTGTGTGTGTGTGTGTGTGTGTGTGTGTGTGTGTGTACGCGCGCGCGCGCTTGGAGGGGGCAGGGGAGTGCAAGGGAATGGGAAGGGGATGGGGAAGAGGGAACACACACACATGCACACCTCTCTTCACACCTCTCTTCACACCTCTCTTCACACCTCTCTTCACAATGCATGGTATTACTGTATTTCATGCTCACGCTTGGTAAACATGAACTCCTAAAATACCTAACTCTCAAGAAAAAAGAAAAGCCAAGAAAGAATCACATGTTATGTTTCCATAAGACATAAAACATATCTGGAAAATGAGTAAGTAAACAAGAGTAATGGTGAAAAGGAGAACAAAGCGCCAGCATGAAACAGAGTCACTAACAAGGCCCCACATCTTTACCTAGCCTCACTGTTTGAGGGTTTCTCTTGAAAACTGATGACAGGTAAGGTCTTATGCTATTTTGTTTTTGTGAATGCCAAAATTCTTGTACAAGCCGCACGCAACAGGATTTTGCATCAACTCACCATGTTGTTCATGTACGCTTTTTGAGGACAAGCGTCAGTTTGAGCCAGTGTTCGATATTTAACTGATAATTGATCAAACAAAACATCCTTCACCTCTCATTTCACTTTGTTTTAGGAAATGTTCACCGATGACGCCATCAACAATCCGGAACCCTCTCTTTGCGCTAGGATGTCTCTGCTAAATAGTTCCATCAACAATCCGGAACTCTCTCTTTGCGCCAGGATGTCTCTGCTAAATAGTTCCATCAACAATCCGGAACCTCTCTCTTGCGCCAGGATGTCTCTGCTAAATAGTTCCATCAACAATCCGGAACCCTCTCTTTGCGCCAGGATGTCTCTGCTAAATAGTTCCATCAACAATCCGGAACCCTCTCATTGCGCCAGGATGTCTCTGCTAAATAGATTCATCAACAATCCGGAACCCTCTCTTTGCGCCAGGATGTCTCTGCTAAATAGTTCCATCAACAATCCGGAACCCTCTCATTGCGCCAGGATGTCTCTGCTAAATAGTTTCATCAACAATCCGGAACCCTCTGTTTGCGCCAGGATGTCTCTGCTAAATAGTTTCATCAACAATCCGGAACCCTCTCTTTGCGCCAGGATGTCTCTGCTAAATAGTTTCATCATCAACATCCGGAACCCTCTCATTGCGCCAGGATGTCTCTGCTAAATAGTTCCATCAACAATCCGGAACCCTCTCATTGCGCCCAGATGTCTCTGCTAAATAGATTCATCAACAATCCGGAACCCTCTCTTTGCGCCAGGATGTCTCTGCTAAATAGTTCCATCAACAATCCGGAACCCTCTCATTGCGCCAGGATGTCTCTGCTAAATAGTTTCATCAACAATCCGGACCCCTCTCTTTGCGCCAGGATGTCTCTGCTAAATAGTTTCATCAACAATCCGGAACCCTCTCTTTGCGCCAGGATGTCTCTGCTAAATAGTTTCATCAACAATCCGGAACCCTCTCTTTGCGCCAGGATGTCTCTGCTAAATAGTTCCATTCCATTGATTGTAATCTGTCTTCATGAAACCATCTTGCTTGTATCGTGATGGCGGTATGAAAGAAAACGAGGAGAATCAAATTTCAGACACAATAAACATTCGCAAAACAATCTAATTGCGCGGGCCTATAAATACTGGACTCCTTAAGCAAAGTCTTTGCGCATTAACTCTTGGTGTGCAGCCACATCAATACGGGTGTTGTGTGCTTTGATTCAGTCCCAATCATTTTAGTGCCAAGGGATGCAACTGCTGTATCACATATCACAAAAATCATAGAATAGGTGGACTATCTTTGTATTACAATCATTGGTCCAGGTATATCCAGGTGAAGAACAGGCCTACTGCTATCCTTTGAGGTATCCAGGATCATCCGGGGGAAAATCACGACCAACTTTTGTCCTTTTACATGTCTGGGGACATCGGTGCCAGCGTCTTCCTTCCAGGTTTACAGAGATGTCCAGATAACGATCAGATCCAGCGTTATTTTTCCAAGAGCCCATGGACGTCCGGGTGAAAATCAACGCCTGCATTGTACTTCCGCGTGTCCAGAGTGGTGCAGATCAAGATCAGTGCCAGCTCTGTCCTTCCAGGTGTACAGAGATGTCTAGATGGGGATCAATACTAGCTCTGTCCTTCCAGGTGTACAGAGATGTCTAGATGGGGATCAATACTAGCTCTGTCCTTCCAGGTGTACAGAGATGTCTAGATGGGGATCAATACTAGCTCTGTCCTTCCAGGTGTACAGAGATGTCTAGATGGGGATCAATACTAGCTCTGTCCTTCCAGGTGTACAGAGATGTCTAGATGGGGATCAATACAAGCTCTGTCCTTCCAGGTGTACAGAGATGTCTAGATGGGGATCAATACTAGCTCTGTCCTTCCAGGTGTACAGAGATGTCTAGATGGGGATCAATACTAGCTCTGTCCTTCCAGGTGTACAGAGATGTCTAGATGGGGATCAATACAAGCTCTGTCCTTCCAGATGTCCAGGTGTCCAGAGACGTCCAGTATAGATCAGACGATTTTTTTTTTGTTTTCCATGCGTTAGCAAAGCAGAAGAACAAACTGTGTTTGTATTCTTTCATAGTTCAGTGGTTCAGGTCTTGCGTCTTTTGCTTCTTCTGCTGATATTTCCAACTGCCCCCCTCCCCCCTTTTTTTTTTATTTAAATAGGTTTTCATTTCAAAGAACTGGACAGGGAAAATGTCTAATTTTTCTGTTTGCCAAACTGAAATTCTCTTTTATGTTTTGTATCTGTTGCTACCCGCGTGTGAGAGTTGGGTTTGCTGCTGCAGGCGACTGACCTCTCTTCGGCTTCCTTTGAACATAATTGAATTAATTTTGTGTATCACCTTCATCTACATTCCTGGCACTCACCAACATTTGGCCATGCATTACTCATGGTTGAAGAAATCCAGCCCCTACTCCTAGCCCAATCCCCGCCATCAATGTAGGGAAAACATCTAAAGAAGTGAGGATGTTTCAGACACAGAAAGCAGAAAATGAGAATGTAGGAAAAATAGAAGTAAAAACGTTTCAGAAACAGAGCACAAAAAGGCAACGCAGGAAAAAAAAAAAAACAGAAGCAGGAAGCGAGAACAGTTCAAAACAGAGAACAGGAGAATGGCAATGTCAAAAAAACAGAAACAGAGAACAGAAAATAAAAAAATGAAAAAAAAAAGAAACAAAACAGAAACAGAGAACAGAAAATAACAATGTAGAAAAAGAAACAGAAACAGAGAACAGAAAATAACAATGTAGAAACAAAAACAGAAACAGAGAACAGAAAATAACGATGTAAAAAAAAAAACAACAGAAACAGAGAACAGAAAATTACAATGTAAAAAAAGAGAAAGAACAGAGAACAGGAGATGGCAATATAGGAGAAAAAAGTAACAGAGAGCAGGTGAATGACAATGTAGAAAAACAGACACAAAGAAGGAAAATGGCAATGCAGAAAAATCAGAAACAGAGAACATGAACATGGGAACGTAGGAAAAAAAACCCACGAAAACAGGGAACAGAAAAATGTCAACCCCCCAAAAAAGCAAAGTACAGGAAGATAGCAATGACCAAGAAAGAAACAGAAAGCAGGAAAATTGCAATGTAAAAAAAAAAAACAAAACAGAAAGAGAGAAGAGAAAAACAGCAATGTAGAACAAAACACAAACAGAGAAGTGAGGACAGTCTAGAAACTCAGGCGCATTCTCTGGTCTTATGTAGTATATGAAATAACCCTTACACAGATGGACATATAAACAGATCGACAAACAGAGAGACAAACAGACAGACAGACAGATAGATAAGAATTAGACTGAGAGAGAGAGAGAGAGAGAGAGAGAGAGAGAGAGAGAGAGAGAGAGAGAGAGAGAGCACCAAGGGCCAACAGACGTTCTCATCGATCAAAAACAAGTGGAAGAAGTAGAGGAGAACTTTACCTACGTAGGCAGCTCCATCAACAACTCCAGTGACGTGGACCATGAACTGAAGTGTCATACTAGGAAGGCAACATCAGCATTCAATCAGCTGAACAAAATATGGAACAGCAAGAATTACTCCCTTGGAATCAAACTGAAATTATATAACTCCAGAGTGATTTCAACGCTTTTATATGGCTGTGAAACCTGGCAACTAAAGACCACCCAGGAAAAAGAAACTCCTCGCTTTTGATACTAAGTGCCTACGTAAGATCTTGGGCATCAAATGGTCAGACTTTGTACCAAATGAAGACGTCAGGGAGATGTCCAAACAGCTCCCCGTGTCAACCATCATCTGGAGACGGCGCTTCCACTGGCTGGGTCATGTCGTGAGATTACCCTCTTCAAGACCCGCAAACCAGGCCATTAAATGGACCCCAGCAGGCCAGACAAAAGCTAACAATGGAGAGAGACCTCAGACGCGTTGACAGAGGATGGGGTGACACTACCAGACTGGCTGAGGACCGTGCACAGTGGAGCGCCTTGACTGCCTCATGCATCGCAAGACGCGGGAGCATCTAAGTCTAAGTAAGTAATAGATACATAGATAGACTGATCGATGCATACATACACACATGGACACACGGATCTTATAAGTAGATAGGTAGATAGACAGGTAGATAGAGAGATAGAGAGATAGATAGATCGGTAGGTCGGCAGGTAGATAGGCAGTTAGATAGAAAGATGCATAGATACATCGATCGGTAGATAGATAGAGATATATAGATAGATAGATAAATAAATACATGCATAGATACATCGATCGATCGATAAATAGATGGATAGGTAGATGGGTAGGTAGCTCGATAGATGGGTAGGTAGGTAGATAGATAGATAGATAGCTAGCTAGCTAGCTAGCTAGCTAGATATGTGATCAGGTAGGTAGGCAGGTATGAGAGAGAGAGAGAGAAAGAGAGAGAGAGAGAGAGAGAGAGAGAGAGAGAGAGAGAGAGAGAGAGAGAGAGAGAGAGAGAGAGAGAGAGAGAATGCAAACTTGGTTGTCAGTTTATGTTTTCTTAGAAACTTTCGATCAGATTCAGATTTTCCATCGTGCAAACCCTTTTTTTTTGCACATATGTGTATGTTTCAGTTCAGGTATGAATGTTGACAATCTAAATATGGTGGACAGAGAGAATACGTATCAAGGGGCAGCAGATACAATGTGTGAATGTGGGCAGTGGAACAGGTACACTGCTAGCAGCGCCCTGCTGTGACGGGCAACTAGAGTGGTAGAGTCAGGGGACATAATGGGAACTGGCATGAAAGAGTAGTTTTGTTCAAAGGGCCAGGTTGTAAAGAACCACCACAAGGAATTGTGCAGTTTGAGGTAAAATAAGGAGTGAAGAAGGAAAATGAAGGTTGAAAGGGATTGGACCCATTTAGCATCTATGCAAGAAAATGCTGTGAGGAACAAAACAACGGTATTATCTTTAAATGTCTGGTACCGGTAGGAATGGTGCCAGAAAGAATGTCCCATAACAGAGACCAAGTTTTTTTTTTTGCATACTGCCATCTTTAGGAGTGGTACCAGAGGCAATGTCCCATAACGGACAAAATATTTATCTTATGTTGCCATCTTTAGGAGTGGTGCCAGAAACAGTGTCCCATAACAGACACAATATGTATTGCATACTGTCATCTTTCTTGCATTACAACTTTCCCTCACCTTCTCTCATTCTCTTACTTGCAACTTCATGATCGAGCTGCCTGATACATACGTTTCTGACAACAAACGTCTACACTAGACCATAAACAGTTTTTTTTCTATTATGATATCATTAACGCCGGCCTTAAAAACTATATTGACGCACGAATCTACTATATACCGGAGACGTTCAGCGGAAGCACCTTCCTTGAAACGTGTTCTCTAACCGTCAGGATCACGAGCAGACAGACACCTGCAGCAAGGCATCTAGAACAGAGAGAAACAGGCCCTCCCAACGTTGAGCTGGCTGTGGGTCACATTGTGCGGAGTGTGCGTGTGACAGACCCACCTTAAAGGAGACCATCTCATCATTGCTATTGTGGTAGGACGGTCATAAATGATGACCATGGCACTGATGGCACAGACTTTGACACAGGGACTCTGATTTTAGTTCCACCAGAGGGATCAGTCACAGAGCTTGACAACAATCCTGACAAGACCCTCAAGCCACAGACTGGAGTGTGTCGGTGGGGTGGAGTGCATGTGCATCAAAGTGCAAGGTTGTTGAATATAAGGTGTTCAAAGTACAGGCAAACACATTAGAAACAGCAAAGGAACATCAAGATGTTTCCATGATAATAGAAGTAAATGAGCCACAGACTGATAGCCTGCATTTGTTTTATGACAATATATTTTTTTTATTCGTGTGTGGGTGGGTGGACGGGTCTTTGTAAATGTACCGTTGTACAATGATTTGGGTAAATGTCAGACCGAGAGTATTGCCAATAATGCTCATGGGTCTGATGGTATAAGCACCTTGTGTATACACACACACACACACACACACACACACGGTGAAGAACACACTGTATTTCACGAGTCTTGGTGAAGTAAGCTTTTCATACAATCAACGGTTACTTTCAGCGCTTAATTTTTCCCATTTATTTCTAATGCATGAAGTGTCGCTTAACACATGTGAACTATTTGCTTCTTTTGCTGCAAACGTAGCAGTTTCTGAAAGCGCAGCTCTTGTGCCTTGCGCCGTTTCTCCAGTATTATGTTCAAAGTGTAGAGGAACGGGTTGAGTGCGGAATTGAGTGGCAGCACAAAAATGGCCATTCCAACGTTGACTTCCCCTGGAATGACGACACCACTGGCAGCCAGGACCCCACACACAGACCGATAGGAAACCAGCACAGAAAGTCAGGCACAGCAACGGATAGGAGACGTCTTGCGAGAGTTGCTTCCTTAGACTCAGTGCCGATGTCTTTGGTCTTCATGTGGCGATTTGACAAAGTGTTACTCCTGACCGACCAGTAAATAACGAACTGACCCACACCAACGGTAAGAAAGAGAATCAGGTTGCAGACGACCATGATACTGAACGCGTAAATATGACCAGGAATGTCAGCTTTGGTGACAGACAGGGGTATACACATTCCTGTCTGGTGGAAAAACTCCCAGTGTGAGGTGACAGGTATCAGATGCATCATTGCCAGTGTCAGTCCCAGTGCCCAGAGGATGGTACAGGCCATGTGTGCTGATCTGGCTCCAAACCGCATGTGTCTGAAAGGAAAACGGAGCACAAGGAAACGATCCAAAGTGATGAAACAGATCAGGAATGCTGATACTTCTGATGACAGCAGGGACAGAAGCCTGCAAAGCCACAAACTGAACTCTTTTTCCAATTATTTTCATTCCAAATGTAACTACCTGCATAAATCTGGTCTGCAACGCCTATGAACACTAAATAAACCTCCATAAAAAAAGTCAGAGACATAGGTGAAGAACGAATGTTACAAAGCCAGTCTTGGTGTTTTCCGACAAAAAATAGACACGATAGACAAAACTACCAAAGTTTCCCACAACAGCCAGCACAGAGAACACCACAAGAGCACAGCGGTAAGTGATAGATTTCAACAAGTCATCACATGACGAGATTTCATCTGATGGGGCTGAACATCGACCTTGAAAATTGTCCGGTAAAACAACAGAACAACACAACTTGAGTTGTCTGCAACAACATGTCTAAGATGTGTCATGCACTTAATAACATCTGGGGTGAAATGAGTTATAGGACAACCCTGTAAATTCAAAACCCTAACCTTATGAAACATACTTTGTTCCGGCAGAGCCTTGACTTCGTTCCATGATAAATCTAGAACTTGTAACTTTGGCATGAGGGCTGACATTAAGCTCATATTGAAACAATGTGACTGGACACGGGACATATTGAAGATCGCCAGTGATTCATGCACATACTTTGATTTGACCATGAGAAATGTGGCCACATATAGGATTACCGGCCATATTCACTGTCCGTAGGTGTACCATTCCTGCAAAGTGGCTGAAATTGAAAGAAAAGTTTATTGTTACTAAGATCCACGCTGTGAAGATTGGGCAGAGTTACCCTGGTTAACTTCCTCAGTCCACAGGCCTGTAGGCCCAGGTGGATCAGCATGATGTTATGAGTGACGTCACTGGTCTGTATCCCGCTACCAGAGGCTTCAAGGTAGCGTAGCTGAGGGAAAGAGCTGATGAGAAAAGTATGGTTGCAGGAGAAGGCCAAACCATAGCAAACACATGACTCAGGACAGGTCATACCACACATCAGTTCATCATCATGCAGAGGGCATTGTGGCAGACCGTCACACACGTGATTCTCGTGCGCGCACAAAGTGTTTTGTAACTGTCTGCGCTTGTTTTTTCCCCCCACTACTAGATTGTTCGTCTTTGTATTTGTCTGACTTTCTTCAAGTTTGAAAGGCAGTGCCAGTCCTGAATGGAAGTTACTCTGTGTTAGGTTTTCTTATGGGAGCAAAAGTTAACTCACTTGTTTACTGTTTATTGATTACCGTTCCCTGCCTCATTTCATATCCAATTTTGTCACGACATCGATAAAACCCTGGCCACGTCTTGTAATTCTTATAGTCAGCTTCGTCCTCATGACTCGGACATTCGATTGCGTCATTACACCTGACATAGACGGGAAGACAATAGCCATTACAATGACACTGAAAATGAGTATCTGGGCACTGTGAGTTGTTTCTTGGAAGAGGGGTAATGCTGAATCCTCCAGGCTGGTCGATTTGGATGACAGCTGGGGGGCGAATTTTAGAATGTGTGTTGATTCTCCTTTGGCAATTTTCCTCGTCGCCATTGTCAGGCAGTCGTTGAAGCCATCACATCGTTTAGACCTGTCAACACACTGAACAAAACACATCGAAAGCGGGTCTCGCACATGATATTTAAAACTTCTAATTATTACAGAAAAAATACATACTTAACAGGTCAGGAGCCAGCACAGCCATGCCAGTTGGATACAGCTCAGAACGTGCAGGCCTTTCACTGCAGGTTGACCGTGCAGTGTCTGTCAAACCCTCATTTCCCAGCAAACACTTTCAAACTTCTTTTTCTTTAAACAAAATGTTGATTCATTCTGACACACATTTATCAGCTTGATTTTGTTACAGAAAAGAACATTTATTCACTTAAGATATCCCTTTGTCAGTCTATTTTCCACTTAAAAAGTGAAATTAAGCAGTTAGTCAAACATGAAGATCCAAGGAGCACGGAATATAGAAAGCCAGGAAGACAGCATGGACAGAATAGTGCCTTTTATGCACTGTACTGCACAGACACCATGGACATGCCCTTTATGCACTGTACTGCACAGACACCATGGACATGCCCTTTATGCACTGTACTGTACAGACAGCATGGACATGCCCTTTATGCACTGTACTGTACAGACAGCATGGACAGGATAGTGCCCTTTATGCACTGTATAGACAGCACGGACAGGATAGTGCCCTTTATGCACTGTACTGTACAGACAGCATGTACAGGATAGTGCCCTTTATGCATTGTACTGTACAGACAGCATGCACAGGATAGTGCCCTTTATGCACTGTACAGACAGCATGGACAGGATAGTGCCCTTTATGCACTGTACTGTACAGACAGCATGGACAGGATAGTGCCCTTTATGCACTGTACTGTACAGACAGCATGGACAGGATAGTGCCCTTTAAGCACTGTACTGTACAGACAGCATGCACAGGATAGTGCCCTTTATGCACTGTACTGTACAGACAGCATGGACATGATAGTGCCCTTTATGCACTGTACTGTACAGACAGCATGGACAGGATAGTGCCCTTTAAGCACTGTACTGTACAGACAGCATGCACAGGATAGTGCCCTTTATGCACTGTACTGTACAGACAGCATGGACAGGATAGTGCATTTTTATGCACTGTACTGTACAGACACCATGGACATGCCCATTATGCACTGTACTGTACAGACAGCATGCACAGGATAGTGCCCTTTATGCACTGTGCTGTACAGAAAGCATGCACAGGATAGTGCCCTTTAAGCACTGTAGTGTACAGACAGCATGCACAGGATAGTGCCCTTTATGCATTGTACTGTACATCATCAACAGGGCTGCTTCCCCACTCACCCTCCAATCCTGTTCCCTCCACTGTCATTCTGTTGGAAGCCAAGTGTCCTGGATAGGAATTTGGTTCGTATACATCAAGTCTTGTTCATACTAAACTGAAAATACAGTCTCACAACAGCATAACAATATTGAGAGTGTACACTAGACCTCTTGAATTATGGTTTGTGTCAACAATTGTTTTTAATAATCCTTTAGACTTTCTTCAAGCTGGTCGAATGCTGTTGATGCTGTGCCAAGTTCACAGTAAAGTTCGCTGGCCATGTTGCCAAAGTGGTTGATGAAACTTCCAAGGAATGTGTGAACTCTTCCATGTTTTCATCCTGGGTCATGGGGATATCTGTCCAGGGGTGATGGCTGCCTATCAGCATGTTCTTGGAAGAAAGTGTGTGGGGCTGCACTGATGGTGAGGCCAGGTCCAGTTGCTCTGTTGCTAACTGAACATACCCGTCTGGAAAGTATTATCGCTGACTGCTACAGTGTCACCTGCAAAGTTGACGCGATGACATTCACATTATGCGCTGGCACTCCATCTGCTGTACCCAGTACACAAACAGAACAGAACGGATGCATCCTTTCTACATTTCACTGGAAATCAGAACCTGTTTCTGTAGACATTTTCTGCCCAAACAGTTCGAGTCACCGTAAAGTTCCAATATCAGAGATCAGTCTAGCAGGTAGGCCCTACATTGGTGTTGGAGGCTGTGGTGGCGAATCGTTTCTTTGAGCATTTAGTGATGTCTCCATGTGTATCTTGCCTGTGTTGGTGCTGTTTGGGTGGACTTAAAGCATATGAAACAATTGTTTATTTTGCAAGAAAGGACACACAGGTCATCTGATTTCTCCCGTTTACACAGGCTTGAATTTAAGGTTGGAGTTCATATACAGATTTGAGGATGAAGCTGATCCCAAGAGCTAATTTTTTTGTATAATACTTTTGAATTTCTTCAAGCCAGCTGAATGCTGCTGATGCTGTGCCAAGTCCACTGTAAAGCTCACTGACCATGTTCTGTATTTTTTCTTGGAGTGCGTTATTTCACATAGTCCACTGCCCTGACCTTGCCGGACTGCTGTCTGGATTGTCTAGGCGTCCTGTGTCTTCTGTATAACTATAGTTCTCGTTGCTTTAACTTTTAGTTTTGACCACCACTTCATTTCTGTTGATCCCAGCCCCTGTCTGTTGGCTTATGTGTGTCCTGTTAATTCTTTAATATCGACGTTTATGCTACGTCCCCTGCCTTCTCATCTTTCCGTTTTCTGCCCGCCATAAGCTTGGGCTGGGGTGATCTCACAACATGGTCACCCGGTCCTCAAGCTTGGTCATAGCCTTGCTGTACACACTTTGTATCCTCAGGAATGGATTTCAGGGGTGGCGTCAGCTCTGCTTGTCGACAGTGGAGTCGCACGCCAGTGAGACCAGCTGGGACACCAAACCATTTCTTGTCTAGCTTTTGGCCAGCATTGATTTCCTTGTGCTTGTACTGATATTGTATGTCAGCTGAGGCAAGAGAAGCTTCGACATCAGTATTTGCTGCAGACACCAGACCTTGGGGATACTGGAAAGCCACACAGTTCTAGTATCTGCAGGTTTTCTTCTTCCATTTCCTTAGTTTTCCCCTCCCCTGTTTGTGTCTTTCTAGAAGGCATCACACCTCCTTCTTAAGCTTTTCACTTTTTCTGTCACTGTTGGAATAGGTAAGCTGGCTGCAGTGAATGTATTTTTAGCTATCTCTCCTATGTGCATGGAGAAGCAACTTGACTTCTTAGGTATGGAACTCATCCTAGATGAAGCAACTAATTTGTCTACTTGCTTCAGTACTTTGAGTTTCATCTTCTTTGTTGGAAATGACTATTGTGTTACCCACGAAGGTTTTTTTTTTTAGAGAGGGCACGATATCTGCATGTCCACATCTAAGATGGCCTCTCACTGCCCACACAAACAGTGCGGGAGAAAGTGCACAGCCTATTGGTAACTGACTTCCACATTGATCCAGTATGCGAGACAGTCCTCTGCATAGAACCTCTGTCGGACGCCTTGAACATACGTCTTCAGTATTACCAGAATTGGTTGGGACAAGATACATCTCAAGGACTAGTTGAATCAATCCGTTCGGTATTGATCCATACGCGTTTGACAGATTCAGCCATACCATGTCGAGGCCCCTTTCTTCTACCTCAGCTCTTCAGATTTCTTCCCAAATGACAGTGGTATGTCCTACGCCAGCAGACACCCCTAATGCCTCCTTTCTGAAAGGACAAATTCACAATTTTAGAAATGAAAAAGGAAGAACGGGCCACCACTTACCTTCTTAAATTCGGCGCAATACGATTGGTGAACGAAAATGAGGCGTTTAGGGAAGGGGATCATGGGAGTTAGATTATAACAACAACAATAATAATAATTGTAATAGTAATAATAATAATAATGATGATAGTACTAATGATAATCATAATCATGATAATAATGATGATGATGTAATGATAAAATATAATAATAATGATAGTACTAATGATAATCATAATCATGATAATAATGATGATGATGGTAATGATAAAATATAATAATAATGAATATAATAGTGATGATATCGAAAATATTGAAATGATAGGGGGAGGAATACTGTTACTTTTGATGATAATAGGACGATAATAGTTAACAGTATTAGTGGCTAAAACACAGAAAGGGAGAAAGCAGAAGGGTTGGAGGGTGGAAAAAAACAATGGGGTTTCTTTGTTTGATTTTCAATTATTGTTTAATGATATGAGATAATAGTGATAGTGATGATAGTGATTATCGTCGATTGACGATGATGCTTTGTATCGAGGAGGAAAAATTGATCGATGAGTAAAAGTAAACAAAACTAGTGGGTGGTGACAAAAATTTTAGTGGTTATATGTTGTGATTTGGTACTGATAATAATGGTGGAAATAAAATAGAATGGAAGTGATCAATGAGCAAAGGGCTATCATTGCTACTGTCTGCGGAAATAGTATCGTTCCTTTTTTAAAAATAAAAATCTTCAATTTCCGCCTTCAGTAACCTTGTGTTGGACAAGCTCTCAGTTCTCCATTTCTCTTTTAGCCAGTGGACTTTGCTGTCGTGACAGAGAGGAAGACTTTCCTTCAGAAGTAGCACTGGTATGAACTGGTCCATGTCACTCGAGTTTGGCGTTTTGAGAACTTTTCTTTTCCCATTCAACAGGACGTCCCCCTCCTCTCTCTTTTTTTTTTAAAAAACTGTACTTTACAAAAAAAGTATGTCACACTGACTTCAATCAATTCACTCATGGTGCAGATTGTTCTCTCAGGCTACACAAACGTCTAAATTGCCCTGTAAATTAGATTATTCTGGTTCACAGACCCCAAGTCTTTTTTCCACAGAAAACTGCTTTCCTCCCATGTAGATAGTTATCACATCAAATTAAAAAACATTCTCGACAGTAGACATTTCAAATTATCTCAAGGGCTGTGAGGGGTTACCCTAGAATCAATGATATATAATGCTACAAATAGTTGACAGTTCAACTCTCTCTCTATTCTAGGTTACACTTCCTCGTCCTCTTCTTCTCCTCTAAGCTAATAATATTTCCTCTCTCTCTCTCTCTCTCTCTCTCTCTCTCTCTCTCTCTCTCTGTGTGTGTTTAGTCCGCGTTTCCGCTGAAGTGACAGGCAATCTCTCTCTTTCTTCTTTCTAAGAGCACACATCACTATTCAGTGAAAGCCGACCAATGAGGAGCAAAAGCATCATGTAAAGGTGAGTTCTCCATGTGGGTTCAAAGTACGAAAAGAAAGCATAGTTTTTTTGTTTTTTTTCTTTGCTTTGTTCAGGCTGCATAATCCCCATCCCATCCCTGCCGGAAAAAAAAATAACCAAGGGGGAAATCTTCAACGCCCAGAACGACAAAAAAAAAAAACAGACACTCGCACCACGGCATTTATAAGAAACACAATTATGAATGATAGCAAGAGCTGAAATCACACCACGTTCTTGCAGAAGCTATCATAGAAACAGCAACGAATGACATGGCTGTGGTCTGTATCAGATCAAATAGTCATAGCAGTATACAGGCAAAACAATAACAGCCTCAATCATAAGTTAACACAGAAAACAAAACCAGAAGCATATTACGATAGACTCAGGTAAGTATAAAAACAATCGTACTTCCAGCAAATAGCAAAATCCTACAGGCACAAAGTCCAAGAAAAAAAAAGACCCTGGCATAGCACTGCAACACCATGACATGTCACTGGAAGTATTCTAACATGTTTATCGACTGACATGGAGCAAGATTAAAGTCGACAAGAAACACACACACACACACACACACACACACACACACACACACACACACACCACACACACACAAACAGCATGGATGGACAGTCACCATCTGAGCAGGCGACTGGTTTTAGTCTTGGATCTTTGCAAAAAGGTAAAAGGCCCATGACTTGTTCGCAAAATAAATTTCATGTCATTCAAAACAGTGCACACTTTTCAGAACCCCACACAATGTCTAAACACTCACGATCAATAGTAGAATACTTTTCTTGAGCAAGAGAAAACTTTTTCTTGCACACTGTACAGGATGCAACAAATCATTTTCTTATAGATGATATCCTCACATACCTTTGGTATTAGCAGCATCCATACGTAACACAAAGTATTCTAAAAGCCGGAAAGCAACAGAACAGGAAAACGGTTGAAAATGGTTTGAAGTGTTTCCAAACATTTTTGACGGTCTTCTGTCCAGACAATCTGTCTGTGCTTGTCACCCTTTGTTAAATCACTAAGAGGGGCAGTGATAGCTGTCACACACCGCATTTGCATGTACTCAATCACAAACACGTGTTCAATCTATACGCACTCATCTACTCCATTCATTCAAAGCGAAGACTGCAGAAGTGAAGCACACACTTTTTGAGTGCTCCCTTTGCCAAAGAACAGAACAAAGGAATATAAAATAACAATCAGCATCAGACGAAAATACAATGCCCGTTTTCCTAACTAATTTTCATATCTATTTTTCAGATGGCCATCTCCATTTTTTTTTCTCTTGCTTTCTGTATTGGGTGTGGGATTACGTTAAATATTGCATTTGTCTTTCTGTCTTTTCACAAGGTAAGGTTGATGTGAAAAATTCTTTCTTTCTTTTTAAGGATCCACCAGCGGGACCCAAGATCTCAGGAGGTGGATTCTAAGTCCAACGGTTGGACGCTGAGGTCCTCTGGAAAGAAACTGGAAGTCCTACCATTAGGTTTGGAACATGTAATGTTCACTATTTTCTTTTCTTAAGACATTATACAACAAAACACCGCAACACATACTCACAATTCGTACCACTCCGTTTTCAACACATTCCTACCTACAGTTGGGGATACAAAGTGGAATACTATTTGATTTTGTTTCATAAACCAACCACGCGTTTTCACAAAAAATGCTTCTTATTACACTTGTTTTTTTGTTTTATTGATCTCATCAATGATTGTGAATCAGTCATTTATATTCACTCATAAATCATTTCACTTTTTCCTAATTTATTTATGATTCCCCAACTGGCAACTTCCCTGTAGGGAATGGACGCTACACAAAATCCCTGACAGGCTTCTGTCTGCAACGACATCGATGACCTCTCACTAGTCGTTCGGAAAAACCCATGTTTTCCTTTTCAACCCCCAAGGTTGGAAAATATTCGTCAATCAGTTCTTGACCCAAGTCAAGAGATCACTTAACCTCCTGTTTGGCACCTCCTGGTCTGCCATAAAGATCAGGAACACACCTGGCCTACAAACAACTGAGCTTCTCTCACCATCACGTGGCTCAGCGTCCAATCGAATCAACAATAAGGAAAGGTTAGGGATTTACGCACTATTCACATATGGTCTAACAGTGTGGCCACGCTTCTATAATTCATAATCTTTTCTTTTTTTTTTTTCAAAACTCCACTGTACTCCTCAACATGAAAATTCACATACGTTTCAAATCCAGTCCATTCATGACAGTTCACACATCTCTACTGTAGCAAGATAGTAGCCCTAGTAAGGAATGAACTTGCTTTTAAGTGGTAGGTTGCAGAAGAGACAAAATCTTCTGTACCTTTTTGGTCTCGGGTCGAATCTTACCTACTGACATCATGTGACCAAGAAACTCAAGTTCATGAAACTCAAGTTCAACTCAAACTGAAATCCAGCAAGGACTTTGGAAGGACTTTGGAAGGACTTTGGAAGGACGTGCAGTGAGGCCAAAGAGCCTCAGACGTGAGAACAAGCGCAAGAAATGAGGGACAAGAGCCCAATGGACAACAGCCAGCCAAAAATGTCGCCAAAGAAGCTGACATCAGACAATTCACGTTGTTGTGTATCGTCCTGGCAAAAGTTTTTGGAGCGTCCTGAAGATGAAAGGGCATCCATCCCAGTCCATTGGTACGAACCAAACCAAAAGGAATCTGAAACGCGGTTTTATGGAGATTCGCCAATGGTCCCAGTCAAATCAATTGTTACAAAGTAACGACCCTGAAACAACTGACCAAAAATATCCTCAACATCAGGAATGGGTCTGCTTGTGCAGTAGTGTATGCATGTGTGTGTGTGTGTGTGTGTGTGTGTGTGTGTGTGTGTGTGTGTGTGTGTGTGTGTGTGTGTGTGTGTGTGTGTCTCTCTCTCTCTCTCTCTCTCTCTCTCTCTCTGTGTGTGTGTGTGTGTGTGTGTGTGTGTGTGTGTGTGTGTGTGTGTGTGTGTGTGCGTGCGTGAGACTGGTAGGCTTGCGTGAGCATACTGCTGCCCGCACGTGTCTGCACATGGAAGTGTACATATATGGTTGCATGTGTGTGCGCCTTTGTATGTAGGTGTATACACATATGTGTGTGTGTATGCGCGTGTGCTTCTGTGTATGTGTATGTATGTGCACACGTATGTATGTGCGCATGCATGCATGTGCATGTGTGTGTGCATAGAAGCGAGCAAAAACACGCACGCGCGCGCGTATGTGTATATGCGTGTGTGCAAGCGCGTATAAGTGTGTGTGCAAGCGCGTGCGTGCGTGTGTGCGCTTGTGTGTGTTTGCGCGCATGCGCGCGCGCGGGGCGCGTGTGTGTGCATGTGTGCGTGTGCATGACTGTGTGCGCGTTTGATTACGTGTGAGGAATGAATGTTCAGAAGATGACTTAGGAACAAGAACCGTAACAGAACAATAACATCAACAACAGCACACATACTTACACGCACGCGGGCGCGCGCGCGCGCGCGCACACACACACACACACACACACACACACACACACACACACACACACACACACACACACACACCCACATTCACCCCCCCCCCCCCACACCAAAGCTTGCACACTGACATCTGTGGGCTCTCCAATTTACACACCTGCACCACCCCACTGATGAACACACACCAGCGCCCCACACGTCTACAGTATGCGCTGGGGGCCCTGAGAGATTCGAAGTCTTATCTCAGTTGACATGTGTTTCATCCTTTGTGTCTGTTATTGGAAAGGCCTGGTATGGTTTTGCCCCATTCTCTAGGAGTCGTCATAGTGTTGGCCTTGAGATTATTCCAATGTTTTGTTTGGTTCTTGCTCTTTCCTTAAAGTCTGGATGTGCGGCCACTTCCTCTCTTGATGTCAGATCAGAAAGATGGTCTATAGTGTAGTGGCTTTCCTCTTGTTTGCTTAGGGAATTCTTCAGATTTCTTATCACATCAGATCGTCCTGCTGTTATCCAGTTCTTGTTGTTGGTTTGCCAGTTAGTGTGTGTGCTCTCTCGTTTCCTTTAACTTCTGCACGCGGGGGCAGTACATCCATATGAGTCTTTCCGATGGAATGCTGCGCATTACTTCATGCCAAGTAGGACCACTCATTTCACTCTCCACATTTTGAAGTAGGTTCCTGGAGTCAGTCAGTATCATGGCTTTTTTTTTTTGGTTTTAAACTTGTGTGTTGGTGAGAGCCAGCAGAGCGCTGGTGTCACCGCTTCTACCTCCATTGCTAGACTTGAAGTTCTTAAACTGAACGCCCTATTGTCTCCCTGGATAGTTCGGCCATTTTGCATCACTGTGTATCCCTAGCCTGACTTACTTTTCGTCTGCTTCTTGTGCAGGGTTTTGTTTTAGTTGTCCTGCTAAAAATCTTGTGAGTTCGAGATTTTGCCGGTCGAGTATGGCTCATGCTTGGAGCAAAAGAATAAGCTTTCATTGAAAGTGTCTGTCGTACTTTCATAATTTTACAATATTATTTGTTTTTTTTTTTGGTAGAGGCTAAGAGCCTAAGTTTTATTTTGTTGGAGAGTAAATTTTCACTCATGAGGCGAACCGCGGTGTGATTGGTTGAGGGCAAATTTACTGGGGGGGGGGGGGGGGGGAGACACCTCATCCACCCTCTCTTCCGTCATTGATTTCTCCTCCCCGTGTTTTCGTCCTTTGTTTGATGCATAATATTTGTGTACATGTTTGCGGGTGAGAGTTCATTATAACATAATCCATTTTATGTATAAAAGGGCACAAATGCCCCAGGTGATGGTTTGAAATATTTCTTCTTTTTTATTTAAAGAAAAGTTCTACCAGTGGTTGCTCAATCACCTGTCGATTCAATGCATAATACTATCTTTCTAAAATGTTACAACCTATGTCAGTTTTATATGGAAATAGATGGATAAATATTAATGAAGATAACTCATGACAAATTTATTAGATTTTCATTAACATTTAGTTTTTTTTTTTGTTAATTGAGATTAGGGCCTGTATCATGTGTACATGACTTGACCAGTACAAGCCCTCTTTTCTTTACCTCAGTATTTTTTTATTTTTTGATGGACACTTATCTTTCTGTATTGGACGGACCTCATTTTTTCTGCTTTTCATTCTTCTGTCTATCTGCTGCTTTCCTCCCTCTTATCTCCCTCTTTACTCTCTTCTTTTCTTTGGCCTCGGACCAACTGACCACAACCCTCTGACACTGACCACACTGAAATCATGTCCCAAGCATGGTACTTGACCCCAGCCTGAGGGCTTGCTTGGTGGTTTCTCTGGTGGCTGGCGGTCTGGCTGTATCCTCGGAACTTTCTGGGCCTACCTCCTTCTTGGCCGCGGTGCTGGGGAGAGGTGCTGAGGCGACGGCGGGAGGGGCGTGGTGTGCTTCCACTGCCGGCTGGGATCAAGTCCCGACTTCCCTCAAGACATTATTGGACTTGGCTGACACAAGATGAGTGTGTTAGTTGTGGGAAGTGTCCGAGTGGTGTGGTAGTGGTCCAGGCCCCTCTGTCTCCTCTGCATTTTTGTTTTCTTTATTTTTCTTCTCCTTTTCCCTGAAAATTCAGGCCCTGTGGTGTGAATATATTTAGATTTTCCCTATTTCTTCTTTTCTTTCTAAGGGAAAATAGAGGTTAATTTGGGGCATCCCGGGACGGGGGCTTAACATTGTTTTCTTTTATTATTCTTTTCTTTGGCCCCTATCTAGTAGTTAATCTCTCTGTACCTTGCTCTTCTTTCCCCTCCTCTCTCCTGCCCTTCTGTCTGTCCTATTCGAGTTGTTAGTATAGTTTGGAGTTTATTACACTGGTATGGGAAGGTTGTGTTGGAGTTGTTACTATGGTTTGGGGTTCGTTACAATGGTATGATGTTTGTATTTGAGTTATGAGTGTAGTTTGGGGTTTGTTACAAAAGTCTGAGATGTTTGTGTTCGAGTTGTTAGTATAGTTTGGGGCTTGCTACAATGGTATGAAGTGTAGGTTCTCTGGACTAGTAGGATGATTTAGTCAGATGCTGAATCATATTTCATGATTGTAACAACAACAAGAACAACAACAACAACAAAGAATACTACTACTACTACTACTACTACTACTACTAAAGATGATATAAAGATGTGTATATAATAATGATGATGATGATGATGATAATGATAATAATAATAAAAATGATGATGATGATGATGATGATGGATGATAATAATAATATGTCGTCACTTCGCCTAGTGCGGTGACAGGAACCAAATGTGAAAGGGTACCCCCCTTTAAATCCACCCGCCCCCACTCTAAAGCTATTAACACCACAGAACAAAGAATACAAAACACCGAATAACAGGTGCGACAAACTAACAACTTTTATTCAGATTCGCACTCACACACGCACCACCAGCAAAACAAGTAAAACAGATCTTCAAACAATAACACACATCAATCATCAATAATATTAAAAAAAAATAGTAATGTCCCGACACCCCACCTCCAGATCCCGGGAGCCTCAAAGGACCCCAACCCACACAGGGTTAATATCGGACCAAGGATACTACAGGGGGTATCGCGTGGTAACTTGGGGCTGGGTCGTCCAGAGGGGAAGGATGGCCTACAGAACCCAAGTGCCCACGCAATACAAACTACTAAGGGGACACAACACCCCCTAAAAAAAAAAACCGAACAATTCACTACAATTCCCCCTCCACACAACATATACAAATATATCCAAATATATATATATATATATATAATATATATGATCATCAACAGCTCATATACAATACCATTCACCCTTCACACACACTCGAACCACCCTTTATTTTTTTTTTTTTTTTCACAATCAATTTTCACACCTCAACTTTTCCCTTCCCTCGCGGGCATTTACAGTTTGGGCACTGGTGACCACACTGTCACTGAGGTCTTGATGCCACGGTAGATGAAGCTCCGAACAATGCCAAATCAATAATGTCACTAAGTTCAACACAAAGTCACTAATTTCAAAACACCGTAACACAAACTGAAGACGACGAAGGGCTCAGCAGCTCAGCAGATCTCAACAGCAGGAAGGGAAGCTTCGACGCTCGAAGGATGCTCTCGACCCCTCCCGGTCGTCTGTGACGATGACCTAGAGGTCAGCTACACCGACGACAGAAGCCAAGGCAATACCCGGTACGATGCCCCAGACCGGAGGATGCAGCAACACAAAAAAAATATTAAACCATGTCGATACCTGGAGTTACGATGACGACGAAGACGACACAAGACGAACACCCGCCAAAGCAGCACCAGGCCGGGGAAACCCGCGCTCCCTTGAAATGCGTGGAAGCTGTAGGCAGACACCGAAACACCGAATACTTCTCCAAGGAACTCCGAGCTGTCACCAGGACCCGCCGATGGACTTCCAGGCAGCCCACTAAACCAAGTGGCAAAACTGCCTCACCAGACACTGGATCAGACCTCCGTCTCAAGCCAGGAGTCGCAAAACAACTGAACTAGATAGTCAAAAAGACAGACGACACCTAGAGGTGACAGACACCATGAAACTGACAAGGCCACACCCTGACTGCAACCAATCGTCTATAGGCTGCCCAGCGAACGACACGACACCACTCC
This sequence comes from Conus betulinus, assembly GCA_016801955.1. Classification (NCBI taxonomy): domain Eukaryota; kingdom Metazoa; phylum Mollusca; class Gastropoda; order Neogastropoda; family Conidae; genus Conus; species Conus betulinus. The sequence continues at coordinate 29,765 of JADBJO010014648.1, forward strand.
AGATAAGGGCATGAATATCGACCCAAGACCCAAATATGGACCTAACCATATCCAAACACCGATCTCCAATAACTCATCAGCCAATCATCAATAAAACATCAAAACCCAAACCACAACAATAACACAAAAATAGATACGGCCAAATATAGGCACAAACTGCACCCTCTTGGTCGATAATCTACCTACATATAACTCGACCAAAACACAACACACACACCACACACAAAATAAATTAAAATAAAACACACATCATAACTCCAAAATATCGACATGGGGGGTGGGGGTGGGGTTGTGTGTGTGTGTGTGGTGTGTGGGGGGGGGGGGGGGTGGAGAAAGAAAACTAAACCATTGCCACCACTCCGCTATACGACAAGCACAATTATGTCCCTTGAATGTCCGTGCGTGACATAATAATAATAATAGTAATAATAATATAATAATAATGATGATGATGATGATGATGATGATGATGTTAATGATGATACTCTCCTACTTTACCACCTTGTTCTTCTCCTCCCTGCAGTCTTCCTTGAGAGAACTCTCCATTGTGAACTCAAACTATGTTCCAGAGAGAGAGAGAGAGGAGAGAGAGTGAGAGAGAGAGAGAGAGGAGAGGAGAGAGAGAGAGAGAATAGAGATAGAGAGGGGGGTGGGGGAGAGGGAGAGAGAGAGAGAGGGAGAGAGAGAGAATGAGAGGAAATAGAGGAGAGAGGAGAGAGAGAGAGACAGACCAGACAGACAGACAGGACAGACAGACAGACCAGACAGACAGCAGGCAAAGGATCGTGATAGGGGAACAATTAATTAAAAGCATGTCTCTAGAGAAAGGTATATAAAGTATAAAGACAGAAAGAGAGAGGAGAGAGAGAGAGGAGAGAGAGAGAGAAGGGAGAGAAGATGAGAGAAAGAGGAGATAAAGAGAGAGAGAGAGGAGAGAGAGAGAGAGAGAGAGAGGAGAGAGTGGAGAGAAACTGGAAAACAAGAAATAGTTGAGGATATTTTTGCGATCTGCTGCGCAAACTCCTCTTTTCCCTCGGAAAGTCAGATTTTAGACATTGAAGAAATCAGAGAAGCCAGGACGTAATACCAAGAAATGTAGAATGAAATATTACATTGTAGTTTGAAGTGCCTGTACTTTGCCAAGTCCAGCTGTTGTTGATACCAACCAGAATCGTGTACCTTCCAGGCTGTATTTCATGATTTTCAGTGAAGGCCTGCATCTCCTGGGCAGTCTCCATACTGACCCAGTGAAGCCTCCGTTTTTTCTTCTTCTGGCATTCCTTCACGGCATTCTGTCTGTCGAAGTGTGCCTTGCCTTCTTCTATAGCTGGCGATGTAGCAATTTCCTTCAGCATCAACCTGCCAGGGAAAATCGACATAATGGCACATTGGCAAATTACAGACTGCATGTGTGCATGTATATGTGAAATACAGAGAGAAGGGACAGATTAGGAAATTGCTCATGTTGCATTCCAATCTACAAAAAAGTAAAGGGATGGGATTTTCTAGATTTGGTTTTTGTTGTCTGTGTGTTTTATTCCAGCTTAAACAAGCATTTGCATGGACATTTTTCACACCACACACACCACACAACACACACACACACACACACACAAACACACACACACACCACACCACACACCACACACACACACACACTCATGCATGCACAAAAGTGCGCGCGTGCACACACACACACACACACACACACCACACACACACACACACACACACACACATACTCACACACACGTACACACACTCACACACACACACACACACACACACACACACACACACACACACACACACACACACTCATGCATGCTCAAAAAGTGCGCGCGCGCGCGCCTACACACACACACACACACACACACACACACACACACCACACACACACACACACACACACACCACACACACACACACACACACACCACACACACAATCACACACGCACGCACGCACGCACTCACCCACTCACACACCACTCGCACACATAAAAGGGTCTATTCCAATGAACCGCATGCAAATTCAGATAGTAATTCCTGCTAATATATGACACATGCACACATACCAAGGTGATTTGTCTGAGGATATTTTGAGCTTGAACTGACGCCAGCAGATCACAGGTGTTTAACCATCGTTTCAGGGTCGTAAGCAGCACAACAAGAGAACACACTTAGGATGTGACAATATCAGCCGCCATCTCCCGTTCAAGATTTCTAGTGGTGTGGCAGAAGGAATGTAGATATCCTCTGGATAAAGGTGTTTCAGTTTTTCTCTCTACTCCACACTTCCTCTTTTCACCTGGACACAGCACTTATTCTATCCAGAGAGTGTCAGAGCTTTAGCATCCAGATAAACGAACTACTCTGTCTCGCTTTTTAATATTAGCAGAAATACAGAAAATAAAGAAGTACGAGTGTTTGAGATACTGGTTAATTTTCCACTCGTAGGGAAATCGGCAATGGTTGATTTTTTTGCATTCCCTCGACAATTTCCTTTAAAACGTTACACGTCTATGTCGTCTTGATTCAATGATTCAGGACACCGAAGAAGTCCTCTAGGTTCCTGACAGTCAAGTGATGGACACTGTGGTCATTCCATGTCGTGAACAATTCCAAAACAGGCTTTTGAAGTGTGTCAGGACTTGTGCCCAAGTTCCTGATGGTTTTTGGATGTTTACTTGTGAGGGGAGTATGTCGACGGAAAAACATGGATCGCTTGGGGTAGGCTGTTGGAAAAAAAGAGAAAGATGACTTTGCTTTTGCTGGGCAGGGCTTTTGGAAAAAAAGGAAAATATGTGTTGAAGTTTGTTTCTGCACTAGCCCTGTTTTGATGTCAAAGCTGCTGAGCACTAACCAGACCATCTGAGGGTGACCGATTTGTTTACCTGTAGGATGGCTCGTTGAAGTAGAAAAGACCAGTTGACGGCGCAATAAGGACACCAAGACTAAATAAGGATGCTTGCCTAATAGTTGATTTGTTTTAACATGGGAGGCGTCTTTCGACTGGCCTAAGTCAGAGCCATCCAGGAAAGGCAGGGTGAACAAAATGAAAGAAAGGGAAAAAAATGAAGATACATATTTTCGATAAAGAACGATGTGATGTTATAATCATGTTTTTTCCTTTTTTCTTTAAATGCACATTTTTTGTCCCTGGATGGATGGAAGAAGAGCATAGTTTTTCTGCTGAGAGGGGCACAGGCACCAGTAAGTGATTTGAATAGTATGTCAGTGAGAGGTTACAAAGACTGGAAACTGGGGAAAGAAATGATATAGGTCCGTGAGGACCAGGAAAACTTTATGGGAGTCGAATATTTTGTGTAGCGCTGTGGATACGAACCTTGAAAGAAAAGTGTTTTTGCCCATTGAGGAACCCGTTTCTGTATTTCAGTTAAAATATGTCCGACTGGCTGGTTTAGGGAACAAATATCAAACAAACGAACCAAAGTGACAAATGAAAAAACTCCAGAGTGCACAGACAAGCAAACCATGGTTTGTGACTGCGCAGAAAAAAGATCGAATTATCCTTTATGAGTTGATGATAATATACCTTCACAGACAGTTCTCACACATCAAAGGCTTCTTCAACGCGTGTGCTTTCCACTCCAGAGTTAAGTTTTTGTGAATGTCCCCTCCGTCATCTGACTTCTGTGTTATTTTACTATATACAAATATCTGGCCCAATTTTGACTGAAATGATGATGTTTTTCTGTACAATATCAAACAGTTCAAGTTTGACTAATCGACACAGAGCTGCATTTTGTAATGTGTTTTTGACTGTTTTTAACGCACAGAAACACTAAAATAACTAAGCTTTAACTAAACTAAGTTTTTAAAAGCACACCGAAAAGGTATCATGGATAAAGACTCAACGGACTTGTTGATGACGTGGGTCCAGTTTCTCATAGCCCCTGAAAAAAATTATCACATCATCATATATATGAGAGAAAACAGGCATGTGCTTTTCTTACAAGTCAACAATTAAGTTTTAATAATGGAGAAAACCCAAGATGGTTAAGTATAGCTGCCGAAACTGGGCTAGAAGGCAAAAACTTGCGAATTTGAAAAGTTTCGGGTGTGTTTAATTGCATTCCTAGTATAAAGTTTCCAATCTTAAAATTAGGTCTTTGATAACTAAAACCAACCGGAATGGGTATTTGGATATGATTAATTCTTAAGGTACAAAAAGTAAAACCACATCCACAAGATAAAACTGCGAAGAAGAAGGTTGATTGAAAGTAAAACGTCCACCACAGACGAAACAGCGAAGAACAAGTTGACTGATTGTTTTCCTCAGCTTGTAGAGGAAGTTCATTCTTCATTTTTGGGTTCACATCTGCCCTGTTTTACGAACTCTCTCTCTCTCTCGCCCTCTCAGAAATCTCTCTCTCTCTCTCTTCCTCTCTCTCATCTCTCTCCTCTCTGGGTGTGTGTGGTGTGTGTGTGGTGTGTGTGTGTGTGTGTGTGTTGTGTGTGTGTTGGTGGGTGTGTGTGCGCGCGCCCGGCAGGGGCGCGCGCGCCAGCGAATTTATTTTTTTTAGTGCAGTACTTACTCTGATACATATTTTTCGCGGCCAAACAAAGAGGATCTGAGGTTGAGCTGAAATTCAGGAACGCTACTTGCTGGCCAAAAGGTGATAAGCAATGCATTTCATCATCAAAGTCGCCTGCGACAAAAAACACATCTCGATCCCTCTTGTGAATGTCCAAGATGGCTGCAGACGTATGTGATTTTTTACTCTATGACTAGTCCTCAATTATCTGTTTTCGAAATTGTGGCATAAGGTGTGAGACTTTTTTTTCCGTTTTTTTTGTTTTTTTTTTTTTCAGAAGCTGTTTACGAAAAACCGTTTGTTTGAGATTGTTTTTTTCAAAACTCCCTTCGCCCAAAATCAAACTAGAAAAATGTCTACGAAAAAAAAATGTCTACATTTTTCTGTTCTGGAGATGATGCCCCTTATTTTAAAAAGAATCTATCAACTGTTTGCAAGCTACAGTCTGTTCAAGATCTATTTCCACGTGCCAATGACACATTTGCCATTCTTTTTAAACAGACAATCCATGCCTTTCTAAAAGGCAAGAAAAGCTCTGACCGCCACACCATGTGATTGAACCAAACTGAAACAGGTCCTCATGGAATGCTGGAATTTTGACATTTGACAGACCACTGTGGTCCTCATGGAATGCTGGAATTTGACATTTGGACAGACACTGTGGTCCCTCATGGAATGCTGGAATTTGACACATTTGACAGACACTGTGGTCCTCATGGAGTGCTGGAATTTGACATTTTGACAGACACTGGTGGTCTTATGGAGTGCGGAATTTGACATTCGACAGACACTGTGGTCCCTCATGCAGTGCTGGAATTTGACATCGACAGACACTGTGGTCTCATGCAGTGCACTGGGAATTTTGACATTTGGACAGACACTGTGGTCCTCCTCATGGAATGCTGTGAATTTGATATATTGACAGCGACACTGTGGGTCCTTATGGAGTGCTGGAATTTGACATTTGACAGACACTGTGGTCCCTCATGGAATGCTGGAATTTGACCATTTGACAGACTCTGTGGTCCTCTGGAGTGCGGAAATTGGCATGACATTCGACCAGACATTGTGGGTCCTCATGGAATGCTGGAATTGGCTTGACATTTTGACAGACACTGTGGTCCGCATGCAGTGCTGGAATTTGACATTTGACAGAAACTGTGGTCCTCATGGAATGGCTGGAATTTGACATTTTACAGACACTGTGGTCCGCCAGCATGCAGTGCTGGAATTTTACATTTAACAGACACTGTGGTCCGCATGGTGAATGCTGGAATTTTTACATTTGACAGACACTGTGGTCCGCATGGAATGCTGGAATTTGACATTTGACAAGACACTGTGGTCCTCATGGAATGCTGGAATTTGACATTTTGACAGACCTCTGTGGTCCTCATGGAGTGCTGGGAATTGGCCATTGACATTCGACAGACATTGTGGTGTCCTCATGGAGTGCTGGAATTGCGTGACATTCGGACAGGCATTGTGGTCCTCATGGAGTGCTGGAATTGGCTCTTTGACATTGGACAGACACTGAAGTCCTTATGGAGTGCTGGAATTGGCTTGACATTGGACAGACACTGTGGTCCCTCATGGAGTGCTGGATTTTTGACATTGGACAGACACTGTGGTCCTCATGGAGTGCTGGAATTGGCTTGACATTGGACAGACACTGTGGTCCTCATGGAATGCTGGAATTTGACATTGGACAGACACTGTGGTCCTCATGGAGTGCTGGAATTTGACATTGGACAGACACTGTGGTCCTGTGGTCCTCATGGAGTGCTGGATTGGCTTGACATTTGGACAGACACTGTGGTCCTCATGGATGCTGGGATTTTGACATTTGGACAGACACTGGTGGTCCTCATGGAGTGCTTGGATTTTGACATTGGACAGACACTGTGGTCCCTTATGGAGTGCTGGAATTGGCTTGACATTGGACAGACACTGTGGTCCTCATGGAGTGCTGGAATTGGCTTGACGTTTGACTCTTTTCAGCAGACTTTTGTGGAGACCCTTGGTCATGGGTCATCCAAAGTTGTGACATTTGAAGCGTTTTTGTTTTTTAAAGACATTCACATTTCTTAAATAATAAAACTCTGATTTCTTGCGCCGAGAAAGAAAACGTTTTACGGCATGTAGGGGGGTAGGTTAGAGAGAAACCTGATTTTCCAAAAAATACAAATGGAACTAGTTTTTTTTATGGTGAATATATCCTGCCTAACAGAAACATTTTAATGATGAGGGGCATACAATGTCTTCATATTAATGCAACAAATACTACTACTACTACTACTACTACTACTACTACTACTACTACTACACCACTACTACTACTACGACTACCACCATTTCTGCTACTAATCCAAAAGCACAGGGATTTTGCCAACGAAAGAAAAAACGCCAACCACCTGAAACTGGAGTCGACAACTAAGGAAATGTCGCTTATAGCCCGGCCCCAAATTGAGGCTGAAAAGAAGCTGGAACAATTTGACATAAAGTTTTAAAAAAATCTCTGGTTCTCCTTTCCTTTGCAAACCTAACCAAGGTCCTTGAAATGCTTGGAGCTCTTTCAGATGAATTGGTTCCTCCAATTCTGGAAAATATAGTAGTACCTTTATCCTTCATCAACCTCTACCACCTCTCTCCTCCTCCTCCTCTCTTCTCTCTCTCTCTCTCTGTCCTCTCATCCTCATGTCTCTCTCTCTCTCTCTGCCTCTCCTCTCTGTCTCTCCCTCTCTCCCTTCTCTCTCTCCTCTCTCTCTCTCCCTCTCTCTTCATGAGTGATATGGAAATTTTTAAGTATGATTTTGTTTGGTTTATTTGTATCACTGGTACTGTTTCCATATTGTTATTGAAACCTATTCTCTGTAGATATTACTTGTTTTTTAATTACCGCCACCACTATTCCACCCACCTCCTCATCCATGCTACTTTTTCCGCTGGACTGCCTGACTCTATTTGCCCTTGTCTTGTCTTGTTTTTTTATGTTCATTTACTATCGTCTACAGTTCTTGTCTGCCTTTATGACCCCATCTTTTTTTCATTGTGTCCATTGTGCACCACGCCAGGCTTTTCTGTTGGGATCTGACACTAAGTACCGAGGCTGTGAACCCTTATACCTCTTGCCCTCTCTTTTTAGCAAATACACCCCATGGTGTCTTAACACGACCACGATGATTACAGCAACAACAACAGCATCAACAACAACAACAAAATCAAACATCAGCAACAACAATAACAACAACAAAAACACACACAGAACAGCAACATCAACAACACCAAAAAGCTTTAGAGCCTTTAAAAGCCTTTAAATGATAAAACTTAGGACAGCTTGTACCCTGTGCCTAGCTTGATCAGTTTCAAATTGTAATGACTACATGTGGAAGTCAAAACACGAAAAACGGAAGCTGAAACTCTGAGCCGCCAGACGAACACAACAAACATGAGAGTAACAGCCCTGACCTGTTGGTCTTCTTCAGGCCAGGTAACAACAAACATGAAAGTAACAAGCCTTGACCTGTTGGTCTTCTTCAGGCCAGCGATGATAACAAACAAAACAACTGAAATGAATATTTTGTGAGGAACTACAAATTGGGTGAACGGGGAAGGGTTGGCGGGGAGGACGGGAAGGATGGATGATGTCGGGAGAGAGGGGGAGTGAAAAGACGACCTGGAACTGAAATGCAAATGTTCAATCCCTCACTGGACAGCATTGAGAAATCACTGAGTTCCTGCCTTGACCGAACCCACTTGCTATGTGTGCACAGAGTCAGCTTTTTCATCTTCTTGGATGACAACTTCTTAACCCCTTTACTGTCCCAGCTCGGAAATTTTTCGGGGACCAAAAGTGCATTCTGTGCACCTGTAGCCCGAAAATTTTCGGAGTGATGACACGATGTAAACCCAAAACAACTTACCCAATCACAAGTGAAGAGAAAAAAAGACAATGGTACTTTCAAGATCAACTGAAAGCAGTCTACAATGTACATTAAGTCAGTGGACCGAATATCAAAGTTTTATTCCAAGTAGTTTATAAGACAGAGTGAAGTAAACATTGCAAGTGACGGTATAGCAATTTTTATATTCCCTGGCACATATGGTGCATTTGCACTTAGCAATGAAGGGGTTAATGAGTCCCCGTCTTCAGGAGTTGTGACAGCTTTCCCACAATACATAACCTTGAACCCCACCCACCCAATTTGTGCTGTGGGAATTGCTGAGAGGTAAGACGTCACAATCCAATGAACTCCCCAATGCTGAGGGCAAGACGTCACAATCCAAAGGAACTCCCAATGCTGAGGAAAAGACGTCACAATCCAAGGAACTCCCAATGCTGAGGAAAAGACGTCACAATCCAAGGAAACTCCCAATGCTGAGGGCAAGACATCACAATCCAATGAACTCCCAATGCTGAGGGCAAGACGTCACAATCCAAGGAACTCCCAATGCTGAGGAAAGACGTCACAATCCAAGGAACTTCCCAATGCTGAGGGCAAGACGTCACAATCCAATGAACTCCCAATGCTGAGGAGGAAAAGACGTCACAATCCAAGGAACTCCCAATGCTGAGGGCAAGACGTCACAATCCAATGAACTCCCAATGCTGAGGAAAAGACGTCCACAATCCCATGAACTCCCCATGCTAAGGGCAAGACGTCACAATCCAATGAACTCCCAATGCTGAGGGCAAGACATCACAATCCCATGAACTCCCAATGCTGAGGGCAAGACATCACAATCCAATGAACTCCCAAGGGTGAGGGCAAGACCTCACAATCCAATGAAACTCCCAATGCTGAGGGCAAGACGTCACAATCCAATGAACTCCCAATGCTGAGGGCAAGACGTCACAATCCAATGAACCCCAATGGTGAGGGCAGAGACATCACAATCAATGAACTCCCAATGCTGAGGGCAAGACATCACAATCCAATGAACTCCCAAGGGTTGAGGGCAAGACATCACAATCCAATGAACTCCCAAGGGTGAGGGCAAGATCAAAATCCAATGAACTCCCAAGGCTGAGGGCAAGACATCACAATCCAATGAACTCCCAATGCTGAGGAGCAAGACGTCACAATCCAATGAACCTCCCAATGCTGAGGGCAAGACATCACAATCCAATGAACTCCCAGTGCTGAGGGCAAGACATCACAATCCAATGAACTCCCAGTGCTGAGGGCAAAGACATCACAATCCAATGAACTCCCAAGGCTGAGGGCAAGACATCACAATCCAATGAACTCCCAATGCTGAGGGCAAGACATCACAATCCAATGAACTCCCAATGCTGAGGGCAAGACGTCCACAATCCATGAACTCCCCAATGCCTGAGGGCAAGACGTCACAATCCAATGAACTCCCAAGGCTGAGGGCAAGACATCACAATCCAATGAACTCCCAAGGCTGAGGGCAAGACATCACAATCCAATGAACTCCCAATGCTGAGGGCAAGACATCACAATCCAATGAACTCCCAAGGGAGAAGGGCAAGACATCACAATCCAATGAACTCCCAAGGTGTGAGGGCAAGACGTCACAATCCAATGGACTCCCAAGGGTAGGGCAAGAGACATCACAATCCAATGAACTCCCAATGCTGAGGGCAGGACGTTTCACAATCCAATGAAACTCCCAGGCTGAGGGCAAGACCATCACAATCCAATGAACCTCCCATTGCTGAGGGCAAGACATCACATCCAATGAACTTCCCATGCTGAGGGCAACAGACATTCACAATCCAATGAACTCCCAAGGCCTGAGGGCAAGACACATCACAATCCTATGAACTCCCAAGGCTGCGGGCAAAGACTCACAATCCAATGGCCCCCGCCGCCGCAGCCCCGTCACCGGCAATCCACAGGCAGCAGTCAATGTCAAGTCGTCAAGAGGCAACCCACCGGAGGAGACACTGCACTGCTGCTGCCTCACTTCGGTGGTGTTTCAGTGGCGCCTGTTCTGATCTAACATACGCAGGACACCACCTACTAAGCCCCCTACTGACGACAATAATTGCTTAGTCGCGGAGCCGGCGTGAGTGAGCTCTCCCTCCGGAGGGCGCCACCACGTCCGTCCAACGACAGCCCCCATGGACTCGCCGATACCGGTGACCCCGACGGAACCAAACCAAGGCCACAGACGTGGAGAGGACATCGAAACTGAGGTCACCATGAGAGCAGGCATGAAGGGCCACAGAATTTGAGACATTTTTTTTTTTATGCTGATCGATGAGAATGAGGATGATGAAGATGAGATGATGCTACGGATTTCCATTTCGGTCTGAGACTACATGACAGGGCTGTACTCTACGCTTTCCTTTCATAATATATCCCGGCGTCAACCATGCCCGAGAGATACAGGCACCTGCAGTGTTGGTCAGGAAATTTGAGCAACACTCTCAGAAACGCATCATTAAGTGGATGAAACTCGACTGTGTGTCCCAGTCTTCCCAACTGAGTCCGCAGCAAACTCAACTCTGGGTAGGAGCCGTTCGGAACAGAAAAAACCACATGACTCTGATGGGATTCGAACCCACGACCTCCCCACCGGGAAGTCCGCGACGCTAACTATCTATCTATCTATCTATCTCACCTACGATGTTGTTCAAATGCACTAGAGTGGAAATCATGAGTGGTGTGAATAATTCTTAGCTACTATGAAATCAATTTGAGGGGTTGGATTTGAAGTAAGGAATATGTGAGGGGGTGGGAGATAGAAGGAAAGACGACATTGATATACAAATACTTGATCCTTCACTGACAGCAAAGGCAATCACTGAGTTTCAAAACTTTCACACAGAATTACTGGCTAATGCCTTCAAACAGAATTACTGGCTAATGCCTCCTCTAAGTGTAAGCTCTTTTTATCTCCTGGACGAGAATTCCTCAGTGTTCCTTCTCTTCAGCCAGTGTGACAGTCCTTTCACGATACTAAACGTAACCGTAGAACACCACATGATGAGTGTGACAGTCCTTCCACGATACGTACGTTTGAACACCCACATCTGTTGTTGTGGGCTGTGTCCCCCTGCAATAAGTAACGTAGAACACCACCTCTGATGTTGTGTGGCAGTCCCGCCCACGGTACGTAACGTAGAACGCCACCTCTGATGTTGCGCTATTTCAAATGCCGTGGGTGAAACGTCACACGATCCATTCAACTCCAAGGTAGTAGAGCAGCGAAAGATAGAAAATGTTGATGGATGAGAACGATGCACAAAGCGAGTTATCAAAAGTGAGCCTTAAACAATAAAAAAAAAAGAAGGAACATATTTCAGTCTATACTTAGAGATGCAAACCAAATGAAAGGGAAATTACTTGGATTCAACAGACATCACAGCACTACCAAAGTGACCCACTCAGTGAGAGACTAAGGTCATGGATTCAACAGGACAGCACTGCCAAAGTGACCACTCAGTGTGAGTAATGTAAGGTTCAAAGTAGAGTGACCGTAGGCAGAGGGTCAGAACACGGACACAAAAGCTAAAGCCAGTGTGGCCACCAAATGAACCACAACAAACATGAAAAATATCAGCCTTCACTTAGTTGTTTGTCTCTTTAGACCCGACGACGACAGCAAACATAGTAACATAAGAGCTGTTCATCCACACTTAGCAGTGTCTGCTGGTTTCACACGAGACTGTCACCATTTGGCTGTCAGTGGAAGGGCTTGGCGTGCTGTCCGTGTATCCACTGCATTTTTTCTTTTCCACTTCTTGTATTGGGTGACAGGAGTGTGGGCTGAGCGGTTTTGTGCTGCCTGCACGTGTTTTTTTTCGTTAAGTTTGTGTCAGTACAGTACAGTTTAACTCTGGCGGAGAGGTAGTGTTCACGAGTTCAGGGTTGGAGGAAGGAGGCAAGAGAGTGAAGTGGCACTCGGATTTCAACGTTGAGTCGAGTGGGATCGCTGTCCCAGTGCAGTGGGGTCATTTTTGTCTGCTTCGGTGCAGATCAGCGGCTGGTCCTTAACCTTTTTGGGTTGGAGGAAACCGCTGCGTGTTTGGGGGAATCTCTGTTTCCCAACCACTGGCACATCTTCCCTTTGGTCGCCCCAGACCGGTTTCCCTTGGTGGGGAACGGCTGAACAGCCCCTGTTCTTTCTTCGCTGGGCCAGGAGCTGACCAGCATATCTACCTCTTTTGGTGAGTTTCGTACTCAGTTATTTAGGCAAGTTTTTTTTGTTTGTTTTTTTTTTCCCATTTTTTTTTATTTTTTACAAGTTTTTAAGTTGGGTTAGAACATTCTTTTATAGTTTTTGGTGTTTGTTACCTTTTACTGGGGTAATGTTTTCCTTTACAAATTTTTTTTTTTTTTTTTTTTCCTTTTTTTTTTTTTGGAAAAGGTACAAAAACCTTTTGGACCAAGTTTTTTTTTTTTTTTTTTTTTTTTTTTTTTCAGTTTTTTTTTTTTTTTTTTTTTTTTTTTTTTTTTTTTTTTTTTTTTTTTTTGGTTTTTTTTTGTGTCCAAAGTTGTTTTAAAACATTTTGGAAAAGGTTTTTAAGACGAATTGTTAGATATTAGTTTTCTTATACAGTTGTTTTATAGTTCCTTATTGTTTTTTGTCTTTATTTACTTCCGTGTTCCTTAGATACAAATTCTCCCTTTTTATTAGTTTCCTGGGCACCTTTGGAAAAGGTACAAACCTTGGTGACCAAGTCAAGTTTTTTTGCACTCCTACTAGCCAGGAATCCAGTCAGAAGGGGTCTTAATTTGTCTTTGGGGAGAAATTATTCGTTTCTGTTAGTGTTTTTTTAGGTTCTAGGTTCTAAGATACTGGGTTCCTTATTTCATATGTCTATATTGTCTATTTCTTTCTTTCTCTTATAGTTAGCTGTCTTTAATTGACAAAAACACTCGGGACGAACGCATCACGCTAATTGGAGTGCCTGTGTGACTAAGATTAAGTCGGAAAAATAAGGGTCTCCTATCCCGACGCCCACGCTTTGGACTCGTCCCGTCGTCGTGTTTATCTGTTTTTTGTTAGCCCTCTCTGTCTTTGTGTCATAATTTGTATTGTTTTTAAGAATAATTTCAGTATTTACTTTTATCCCATTGTGAGAAAGGGATGAGATGTTTGATAGTTGTTTTCCCTCTGGACACCCCTTGGAGGTCTGTCACGTCCACCCCTCCCATCTTCTGGAACTGACGACGTGGGACCGGGACTTCTTCAACGCTGCTGTTCTGGCTGATCATGTGTGCCCTGGATGTGGGACAATTTAGAGCTGACCGTGCGTCGCAGGAACTCGGACTTGGGTGATGTCTAAGTGTATTCGTGCTTGTGTTGTGTTGCCGTGGACGTGGGACTGAAATAGGAGTGAATTACATGCAGGCTGGCATGTTTGACGAGGAAAATGAAGTCTGGCTGTTTTTGGAGTGACTGAGTGGAGTGGAATGGTTGTGATTGCTTTGGTGGTGAAGGTTTTTTTGACCTGTCTTGAATCTTATTTAGTCTGTCTCTCCTCTATCGTTCTTCTTTCATTATGAAATTCTTTAATTAGTTGGGCTGGTAGTGGGAGTCCCGGGGGGAAGGAGGTTTTGCTTTTCTTGGGCTTTTGGGTTATTTTGTTCCATAGGTAACTTAGAACTGATAGGTTCTTCCCCCTCTTCTTTACCATTCTATTCTCACTTGGTCTCTCCTCTGTCTTCAGTCTTCTTTGGTTAGGCCTCTCTCCCCATATGGAATGAATGAGTATTGTCGATTTATAATTAATAAACTGTTATTGTCTTTTGTAAATCCTTGGGTGGTCTGGTTGAGTGAGTGTTTGGGTGTTTGCTATCAGTTATTTGCCAGTGTCGAATTTTTTCCCCTTTGTCTTTCCCTCCCTTGGCACCCAGCTCTCGCTTTTGTCCGGGGCGCTCTGGAATTGTGTTGTGTTGTGTGTTCGTTCGTCCGGTCCCTTAGTTTGTAGTGGGTGGTTGGCTGGGTGGGGCCCTAGAGTGTAAGGGGGTCCCCAGGGGCGGACCAGGTTGGGACTGTTGGGGGGGGAGACCCGTGTTTTTCGTCGCGGTCGCCGGCACTCCCGTTCTGTGTCCGTCCGTTTCCGTGTTGTAGTATAGTGTTTTTCGTACTCCGCTAGTTTCCGCCTTCTCTCTTCCGTGCGGCCTCCTGGTTGTATCTAGTGCATGACTAGAGGTTGGGTGGAGATAGTTGGTGGGGGAAATCGTTTTCTTTGTGCAGAGTCGTCGATGTCAGTATTTGTGCTGACTTAGGTTTGCGGTTGTTTGGCAGTACCCGAGTTGCTGAGAGTAGTGAGTGAGGTGAGTAGGTAGGTCGACCTGCCTCCTGCCATAGTAGCTAGTCCTCTTGCTCTCTGGTGTTAGTGGTTTGGCCCTGTGTAAGGATCCTCTTATGCTTATTTAAAAAAAAAAAATTCTTCGTACTTTTTGTGATCTTTGGTAAAGGGGGAGTATTCCCTTCTTCTTTTTTTTTTTTTAAAAAAGTCTTTTCGATTTCATTCATTTGCATAGCTCTTTTGAATAAAAATGCCTGTTACTGGTAGTTAGGTGTTTTTTTTTTCAATTCATGCCTAGTGTGTGTGTGTGTGTGAATTGGTGTGGGAGGAATAAAGCTGTCAGTGGTGGTGTGTATGGATAGAAACACTAATTAGGTTAAAGGTGTTTTTTCCACTGTGCCTCTGTTGCATTAGCTTTCCCCCCCTCCCCACCTTCACTCCTACCGGCACCCCAGGTAAAGTGGAGACCTTGTTTGACCCAGTCGCCTACCGCCTCCGCATTCCGTCTCTTCTCTGCACGTTTTTTTCGGGTTTAGTGACAGGTCGCTGCATCTTTTCCGCTCCTCATGGGGTGTGGCACGCGTGCTGCTGTTTGGGGAACAGGTGTAAGGTCGTGAGGTTATTGACCCGACTAGCGGTTCGTTTTTGTTTCTGTCGTCGTCGTTGTGTAATGTTAGTCCTTCACTGATAGCGAATCATATTGTCAGTTCGTGGCAATTCTCGGTTTATCAGTGGGACAGTTCGTCTGTCAAGCCCAAGTTTAAGATTGTGCTTTCCGACACTTTCGGGCGTGAGTTTTTTTGTCGCGTTTTTTTTTGTATTTAGTTAAAAAAAAAAAAATTAATTGCTTTACTTCCCTTCTTGCATGCCAGCTGTCAGTAAAGGTATAGAGCGGTGATTTCCCAGTCAGGCTGGTTTGGCCCACTTTGAGTGTTTGAAGGAAGTTGTTTTCACCTGTAGATAGCAGTTTTATTCATTGTGGTTTGGCAGGCGAGATCGTGGCCTGACTTGGATAACTTTGAGAGTTTTTTTTTTTTTTTTTGTTTTTTTTAGATGTCGGTTGGATATAGTTGATTGATTATTCGATTATATCATTTTTCACTTACGGTGTTAGAAGTTTGGTACTTTCGATCAGTTGCGTTTATCCTTGAAGACACACCCACATTTGGGGGTCGTGGGTGGTGTGTCGATTTACTGGTGGTACTTAGGTTGTGGTGTACCACTTCAGTGTCGTAACTATACCTGGCAAAGAGGCACTTGGTTTCGCCTTTGATCTCTTTGATCTCTTTTCGCTCTGTGCTGTTTGGGTGCACATTGATTTTATACTCGGGTGTGTCGTATTTGTTTGTCCGTGCTTACTTTTCGTGCCCCAGGGGAAGGGCACTTTCACTTTGTCGTTTTGTGGCTGTAGTGGGTCTGCTATCCTTAGCTGTGAGAGATCCTTCAGCGTTGTTTGAACTTATTTGGACATTGATTTGTTTAGTGATTTGAAGTCTCCATACTTTATAGGTTTTCCATCTTCCTGGTGTGTAGGAGGGTCAAGGTGACTTAACTGTAGGTATTCCATTGCCAGCGTGGTTGAACGTGTTTGTCTTTTCTCTTTTGTTTTAGGCTAATCTTATTCCATTGTCTACAGCTGTGGCATATCGAGGGATTGTAGCCCTTTGACGGATAGCCTTGTCTTCAATTACCTTGTGGTTTTTTCTTCCCCATTTCTTTCTTGACACATCGCGGTGTGCATTCTTCGAGCTTTGCAAAATGGCAGAAGGGGAGGATCGCAGAATGACCCGATCTCGTGTGGCGATGGGTGTGCTACCAGGCATGGCCACACCTGTGGACCGCCGCACAACTCAGGTTACCACTGGTCCCCTCTACCCAAGTTGTTTTTCTCTGCGGGTGGTACTCAGCCACCTGTGACTACTTCCCCTTCAGTCATCGTTGAGCCTGTACCTCCAGATCCCTTTGTCGTTATGAGGATGGAGAAAGAAGAGAGGGAAGCTAAAAGAAAGGCGTGGAAAAGAAGAGAGGGAAGCTAAGGAGAGGCGTGAAAAAGAAGAGAGGAGATTGGAGAGGGAGGAGAGGGAGGCAAGGGGGAAAGAGAAAGTGGAAGATGAGGAGATGGAAAAGAGAGGAGGATGGAGAGAGAGGAAAGAGACCGTCAGTGGAGGAGGGAGTTGGAAGAGAGAAGAATGGAGAGAGAGGAGAAAGAACAGAAGGATAGGCTTGCGAAAGAAGAGGCTCAGAGACAGG